>JABUQX010133470.1:0-22990 GCA_015478945.1 Trachelipus rathkii | reverse complement strand
CTAGGATCCTGGTGTCTAATCGTTTTTAGTTTTTCGGACTTTTGAAATCTATTTATTCATCTCCAAAGCATGAGTGTTTCTGACATCTTTGAAAGTCACTTACTTTTAATAACAGTTTTAGCACAGCTTTCATCGTTGCAACTAGAGGAATCCCGTCTGACAAACAAGAATTTTCTGAGCTAATAGTCTTATAGTTGCCACTTCAAACGGTTATAGAAGAGTAATACAATACCTAAAATCGTATCTATCATCACCTGTCAGGGCCTTTCACCTTTGTGTTGTTCAAAGCGTAAGGGCAGGCAGCTTCTGCGCATTTATTTCTCTCATCCTCTCAAGCATGTATAACTACTATTAACGAGTCCGAACATCTTGCGTTACAGAAAGTTGGGGAACATTTAGTCTCATAACTAATAAATGAATACTATCCCCTATTTGCAAAAAAAAATTATGCGGATGCGGTTGCGGTTGCTGATAGTGAAAAATGATGCGAATATCCGCATATGCGGATGCGGATATCCGCTACACCTCTAATATATATATATAGTATATAGTATATATATATATATATATATATATATATATATATATATATATATATATATATATATATATATATATATATATTATAAATAAGAGTTAAACATGTTAATATCAATATTAAGTGTCCCAGCAAATAGCAAATTGATGAATTTTTATTAACCTAAACAGTCTGACTGGGGAAGTAGTCTTAAACAGAATTAAACTCATTCAAGAGGTTTCATATCCTAACAACTATTGAGAAAAGCAAAATTATTGATCTTTTTTTGTAGTTATGAAAGTGGGTAATCATTTCTATGATCCAGTTACGATTTCCAGAATATATATATATATATATATATATATATATATATATATATATATATATATATATATATATATATATATATATAGTATATATATATATATATATATATATTTATATATATATATATATATATATATATATATATATATATATATATATATATATATATATATATATATATATATATATATATATATATATAGTTATTATATATATATATATATATATATATATATATATATATATATATAGTAGTATATTTATATAGTATATAGTTGTTATATATATATATATATGTATATATATATATATATATATATATATATATATATATATATATATATATATATATATATATATATATATATATATATATATATATATATATATATATATATATATATATATATCACATTTCACTCAGATAAATAAGTACCTGATGAAACTGAAATGAGAAACGCTGGTAATGTTTTCAGGCGGAGGGAAAATAATAGATTCTCGTACCCGCAATTAATTTTTTTTCATTTTTATTTATTTATTTATTAATTTATTTTATTTATTTATTTATTTATTTTGCCTAACACGTTTTACTAGTAATCAAAACTCTTTCCAAGCCTTATTCTTCAGAAAGTATATATATATATATATATATATATATATATATATATATATATATATATATATATATATATATTATGTTAAAAGAAAGAACATAGCTAATGAGAAGGTAAAGAGAACTGTGTTCTCTGGGATTGAACTGTCGGAGCTGAGGCGTGAGTGAGCTATGCCTGGTGCCATACAACTGAGCCATCCTCCCAACCAAAAAGTTGGATTCAAGAACAGTTATAAAGCAACCGGAGTTCCCAGTCAAGGCGACATCAACTTATGCAATATTATGCAATATTTAACATCTAAAATATAAAGAACGAGAGATAGGACAGGCTGACACCTGGTATGTCGCCTAGACGGGAACTCGGTGCTTTATAACTGTTCTTGAATCCAACTTTTTAGGGTTGGAGGATAGCTCAGTTGTATAGCACCGGGCATATTGTCCTCACGCGCAACATGCGGTGGTTCAATCCCAGAGAAGGCAGTTAATTCTTTACCTTCTCATTGTATGTTCTTTCTTTAACATCTTATCTAATTGCGATTATTATGCAATATTTAACATTTATATATATATATATATATATATATATATATATATATATATATATATATATATATATATATATATATATATATATATATATATATATATATATATATATATATATATATATATATATATATATATATATATATATATATAGAGTTTAATATATATATATATATATATATATATATTAAGCAGTATATATATATATACATATTTATATATAGCAATTTATGATCTAAATTACGTAATTTATATTTATGTAATATTAAAAATATATATATATATATATATATATATATAGTGAGACTAATTTTTTATAAATAAGTGAATAAAATGTTTAAGAATTACGAAAAATATTCGAAATCAAAATTTCAGAGATACAAGAACCAACAACATCTTTGCGCACATAGGCACAATAATCACCTTTGGTTCAAAACTTTCGCTGAAAATTGAAGATAGAGACTATAAGAGTCAAAACAGTAAGAGTAAGAGTAAGAGTATAAGAGTAAGAGTAAGAGTAAGAGTAAGAGTAAGAGTAAGAGTAAGAGTAAGAGTAAGAGTAAGAGTAAGAGTAAGAGTAAGAAGTTTAAGAGTAGGAGTAAGAATAAGAGTAAGAGTAAGAGTAAGAGTAAGAGTAAGAGTAAGAGTAAGAGTAAGAGTAAGAGTAAGAGTAGATTAAGATTAAGATTAAGATTAAGATTAAGATTAAGAGTAAGAGTAAGAGTAAGAGTAAGAGTAAGAGTAAGAGTAAGAGTAAGAGTAAGAGTAAGAGTAAGAGTAAGAGTAAGAGTAAGAGTAAGAAGTTTAAGAGTAAGAGTAAGAGTAAGAGTAGGAGTAAAAGTAAGAGTAAGAGTAAGAGTAAGAGTAAGAGTAGGAGTAAGAGTAAGAGTAAGAGTAAGAAGTTTAAGAGTAAGAGTAAGAGTAAGAGTAAGAGTAAGAGTAAGAGTAAGAGTAAGAGTAAGAGTAAGAGTAAGAGTAAGAGTAAGAGTAAGAGTAAGAGTAAGAGTAAGAGTAAGAGTAAGAGTAAGAGTAAGAGTAAGAGTAAGAGTAACGGTAAGAGTAAGAGTAAGAGTAAGAGTAAGAGTAAGAGTAAGAGTAAGAGTAAGAGTAAGAGTAAGAGTAAGAGTAAGAGTAAGAGTAAGAGTCAGAGTAAGAGTAAGAGTAAGAGTAAGAGTAAGAGTAAGAGTAAGAGTAAGAGTAAGAGTAAGAGTAAGAGTAAGAGTAAGAGTAAGAGTAGGAGTAAGAGTAAGAAGTTTAAGAGTAAGAGTAAGAGTAAGAATAAGAGTAAGAGTAAGAGTAAGAGTAAGAGTAAG
The DNA here is from genome assembly GCA_015478945.1 of Trachelipus rathkii. NCBI lineage: Eukaryota > Metazoa > Arthropoda > Malacostraca > Isopoda > Trachelipodidae > Trachelipus > Trachelipus rathkii. The sequence continues at coordinate 19,674 of JABUQX010133470.1, read as the reverse complement.
AGTAAGAGTAAGAGTAAGAGTACGAGTAAGAGTAAGAAGTTTAAGAGTAAGAGTAAGAGTAAGAGTAAGAGTCAGAGTCAGAGTAAGAGTGAGAGTAGGAGTAAGGATAAGAGTAAGAGTAAGAGTAAGAGTAAGAGTAAGAGTAAGAGTAAGAGTAAGAGTAAGAAGTGTAAGAGTAAGAGTAACAGTAGGAGTAAAAGTAAGAGTAAGAGTAAGAGTAAGAGTAAGAGTAAGAGTAAGAGTAAGAGTAAGAGTAAGAGTAAGAGTAAGAAGTTTAAGAGTAAGAGTAAGAGTAAGAGTAAGAGTAAGAGTAAGAGTAAGAGTAAGAGTAAGAGTAAGAGTAAGAGTAAGAGTAAGAGTAAGAGTAAGAGTAAGAGGAAGAGTAAGAGTAAGAGTAAGAGTAAGAGTAAGAGTAAGAGTAAGAGTAAGAGTAAGAAGTTTAAGAGTAAGAGTAAGAGTAAGAGTAAGAGTAAGAGTAAGAGTAAGAGTAAGAGTAAGAGAAAGATAAGAGTAAGAGTAAGAGTAAGAGAGAGAGTAAGAGTAAGAGTAAGAGTAAGAGTAAGAGTAAGAGTAAGAGTAAGAGTAAGAGTAAGAGTAAGAGTAAGAGTAAGAGTAAGAGTAAGAGTAAGAGTAAGAAGTTTAAGAGTAAGAGTAAGAGTAAGAGTAAGAGTAAGAGTAAGAGTAAGAGTAAGAGTAAGAGTAAGAGTAAGAGTAAGAGTAAGAGTAAGAGTAAGAGTAAGAGTAAGAGTAAGAGTAAGAGTAAGAGTAAGAGTAAAAGTAAGAGTAAGAGTAAGAGTAAGAGTAAGAGTAAGAGTAAGAGTAAGAGTAAGAGTAAGAGTAAGAAGTTTAAGAGTAAGAGTAAGAGTAAGAGTAAGAGTAGGAGTAAGAGTAAGAGTAAGAGTAAGAGTTAGCTAAGAGTAAGAAGTTTAAGAGTAAGAGTAAGAGTAAGAGTAAGAGTAAGAGTAAGAGTAAGAAGTTTAAGAGTAAGAGTAAGAGTAAGAGTAAGAAGTCTAAGAGTAAAAGTAAGAGTAAGAGTAAGAGTAAGAGTAAGAGTAAGAGTAAGAGTAAGAGTGAGAGTAAGAGTAAGAGGTTTAAGAGTAAAAGTAAGAGTAAGAGTAAGAGTAAGAGTAAGAGTAAGAGTAAGAGAAAGAATAAGAGTAAGAGTAAGAAGTTTAAGAGTAAGAGTAAGAGTAAGAGTAAGAGTAAGAGTAAGAGTAAGAAGTTTAAGAGTAAGAGTAAGAGTAAGAGTAAGAGTAAGAGTAAGAGTAAGAGTAAGAGTAATTGTTTCTCTAACTGTTTATTTTGAATTTTTCTAACACAAATACCAATTTAGATATATTTTTGGGCATCTCAAGTATCTTAATTACAGTTATCTTATTGTTCAACTCTAGTTGTACTTATTACGAATGGTTACTGAAATAACCAAAGCTGCTGACTCGGATTCGTGAAGTTTGTAAATTTGGGTGGAAGCAGGGTTGGCAACATTGTACCCCATTCAACTTTAACTGACTATACTACTACTACTACTACTACTACTACTACTACTACTACTACTACTACTACTACTACTACTACTATTATACTACAAGAACTAATTAGAGATAGTTTACTCAGATCCTAGTTTCGATGATATTCAGTATATACAAGGTCTGGCTAAAAAGTATCCGACCATAGGGCGGGAAAATGTTGTTACTAACTGTTACTAAATGTTACTAACCTGGTAAAGTTCATGTTTTAACCCCCTTAAGAATAGGATCATAGTGCTTCAACACGTTTAGTTCAACGAGTTTGCCATTGATTGAAGCATCTCTGGAAGGCCCTTTTGGAATGATCCTCAACTCTGCTGTCGCCTTGCGCACAGTGTCATCATGGCTGTCGAAACGGGTGCCTTTCATTGGAGATTTGAGATTCGGGAATAACCAGTAGTCGCACTGAGCCATGTCCGGAGAGTAAAGTGCCGGAGAGTAAAATCCTAAATCAGAAGCGATGAATGAGCATGGGCACTATCGTGATGCATTTTCCAGTTTTGACATGACAACAGAACCCGTAGTTTACGACGAACTGCATCACAGAGACGACGGAGGACGACGGAGGACGTCACGATAGTACTCTTTAGTTACTGTTTGCCCTTTAGGAGCGTATTCGTGATGCACGATGCCACGAGAATCGAAGAAAACGATCAACATTACCCTGATCTTGCTACTCACCTGTCGTGGTTTTCATAGGTCTCGGCGAGGTTAAGGGCTTCCACTGTGATGATTGGACTTTGGTTTCTGGGTCGTACCCATAAACCCATATTGAGGAACTCTGCATGTCTGCTGAATGTTTGCAGCATGATTTGTTCGACGTTAAGTCTGACTTTCTTTTGTTCCTGCGAAAACAGTTTTGACACAAATTTGATGTCACCCTGCACAATCCTAATTCATCCCGTATTATTACATGAACAGAATCGTTGCTGATACCGATTTTATCAACGGTTTTTTTTTTCAGTCAAACAATAAACTGACATATTATCAATTATCTCACTTTCTCGATAATTTCCGCATTCCTGCTTCTTGACTGCCCTCCTGAACGTTGATCATTCTCGGATGACGTTAGGCCATTTTAAAAACGGTTCTATCAATATTTTATTTGAGTAACTTCCATTGCATCATCACAAAAATCCTGTTGAATCTTGAGAATTGTTTCCGTCTGCGTACCGTTAAGCTTCTGGCAAAATTTGCAGTAGTATCTTTATACAACAAGTTCCATCATAACACTCAAAATAAAGCTCCGACGCTCACAGACAATACTACCTCACTCGGCAGCACCCTGTCAGCGAATGACGTGTCTAGCAAAAATAACAAACAAACTGCGCCCGCACAAATGTGACCTGCACCTTCCACTTCAGTTAACAAACAAAACGCGAACCCGCACAGTAATGTGAACCTGCACTAATCCACAATTCAGTGCTGCCAACCTCAAACCAGATAAAATAACTTCTGTCCTGCCGGGTAGAGAAACCAGTTAGAAATATTTTTCAAACATAAATCTTAGTTATATATATAAATAAACCCGTACCCGTAAGGTAAAGGTATATTAATATATGATATATATATAATATATATATATATATATTATATAAATATATAACAATGAATAAATTTTATATATATATATATGTATACGTATGTATATATATATATAGATATATAAAATATATTTAAGTATAATATATATATATTAAACATACCTCGTAGATAAATATATATATATATATACCTTATACTTAAAGGCTTTCTTTTCAACTTGCGTCAGTTCTTCTACTACTTTTCTGGGTTTCTGGTGTATGCTGCGCAGGAGGTGCTACAACAAAAGCTGGGGAAGAAGGAAGATAATAATATATATATATATATATATATATACTATATATATATATTTTAATTTATTAAAATTATATATATATTATATTATAGGTATATATATATATATATAAATATATATACAATGGGCGTAGGCAGGATTTCATTTTAGGGGGGGGGCAAAAGTTTGTTATATATCATATAATATATATATATATATATATATATAGAATAATATTATTATTATATATATATACTTAGATATATATATTATAACCTTATATTATATATATATCAGCTTTATCAGCCGCCAAATTCTACTTTCGACATACTGAGAGTTCCAGCCGGAAAATACTGTCTTAAGAAAGTCTAGCTGAATAAAAAAGCATACAGCTTAACGTTTCCTTCGTATCAAGAAACTTACCATTAAAATAAAAAAAATGATGTGTTTATAATAAGTTAGTAATTAGTCCTTCAGGTATCTATTGAATTGATGATATCTTTTTTCAGTATTCTTTACTAATAAAACCCTTTAAAAACTCGTCTGGCCAAACATCCTAAGGTTCAGTTTTTTATTTCGCCAAGATTTTAAGGGGGGCAAGTGCCCCCCTTTGCCCCCCCCTGACCATACGCCACTGTATATATTATATATGAGTATATATATAATATATATATATATATATATATATATATACTATTATATATATATATACTATATCCCATATTTATTATATATATATATATAGTGTTGATGTCCCGTTGAGAAACTGTCATTATATTGCTGTAGGTGAGCTCAATAGGTCCTATTGTCTAGCACAATATGTTCATATAAACTGTATTGTCCTTACTCTGCGAAATGGCTTCCAAAGTTGATGGATAAGACCGGTGTTTATGATATTGGACCGGACTCAAATATGAACATGTTATTAAGACGTGTTTTGATTTGGAGTACAGGGCTTTTGCGACCTACAGCCGGGAATTATTAGTAAACCATTGATATCGCAGATATGCTTTAATAATATACCAATGCATCAATGTAAAATAGAAAATAGCAACCTTATTTTTTATTACACCGCACAATAGTTTATGTACGTCCAGAATCAGCATAAAGGTTTATGTGTAATTAACATGTAATCATAATGCTATAATAATGCAGTATTAGGGATTAACTGACTCACACTACTATTATTACACATATAGTAATATAAACAAGCTATAGAAAACGACTAATAATAAATATTAATATGGGTAATAGATAATAATAATAATTTCAATATAATAATAACGAATATAATGCGGGAATAACATTATATATAACCCAAAAAGGAAGAATCCCAGTGTAAATAAAATATTCGTTTACAATCACATCTCTCTCTAGATATATCGCTCCGACAGTCACTGCATTTTCTCTGCACGTCGAAAAACAGCACTTGTTGCCTGTCGGTGTCAGTACGTCCTCACGTTCCCTGTGCATTTCAGCAACGTCCATTATGCGGTTTCAAACCTAGGCATCCTTATTTAATAGTTGGCATAACTCTCCTTCGTAGAACCTCTGAGTTCATCCAACCCGTCCCATAATACAGAAGTTCAAAAAGGTGGTAGGTTCTGGAGATTCGTGGTGGCCAACGGAATGGACCACCACAGCCTATCCTCCCTCCAGGGTATGTGCGGTCGAGATGTCGCCTGACAGCGACGGTGGATTGCGTAGGGGCCCCATCATGTTGGAAATACATGGTTCTCCGTGTAGCCAGCGGGACGTTCTCTAGTTGGACAGGTAAAGTACGCCGCAAAAACGCGAGATACCTAGCACCCGTCATCCTTCCATGGAAAACAACCGGATCGATCAACATGTTGTCGATCATGCCGCCCAACACATTCACAGAGAACCGAATTTGGAAGTGCGTTTGCACTGTACCGTGCGACCATAGATGCGTGTTGCGTGTGTTGTTGATCCCATAACGGGTGAATGTGGCTTTGTCTTTATGCAATACATATGGCAGTATGGCACGATTAGCAAGTATCCACCTACAGAATTCGAGACGTGCATGACTGTCACATTCATGCAGTAATTGCACAGCCTGTATATGAAAGGGGTATATGTGCTCTCGACGTAGCGTTTGCCATGCGCGTATTCGTGCAATACCCAAACGTGCAGATATTCGACGTGTGCTTGTTGTTGGGCTACGATTCATCATGGCAAGAATAGCGTCCTCCTCCTCCACATAGTCTTGACGACCACGCTCCGATGTAATGTGCAAACTGGGGAACTGACCACGTTCTCGCAACGTTTTGTAGATCTGGCTAAACACTCTACGATCCGGGATTCGACGTCTAGGAAAGCGTCAATGGTATTCCACTACAGCAGCAGGGGCACTACCATCACAGTATCCGTACAAGTACTTCATATCTGCATATTCGGCACTAGTAAATATTTGCAGCATTTCCACTGACATCTGTACGAGCACTAACACCGATATCTTGTCAAATAACTAACACATTCACGTCGTCTTAGTTCTAGGTGCTGAGTGTGTTAAGTGGTATAACTTAAAATGACGTTTGTCTTTCTCCTGTTAGCGTTGTATGATTTTGGAATTATTTAATATTGGATTTCTATATTTTCTTTAATTTATTATTTATTAATTATTTAATAATAATATAAATGTGAAATACTACCATAAATTAACTCTTATCTATAATGATTATTTAATTAATATTGTAATAGGCCAGCGTTTTAAGAACCTTTTATGATTTATTAAGGCGTACCTACAGGAAAACTAAAAACATTTTTAGAATTCACCGTAAAATTTTAATGCAGGAAAAAAAAAAAATTTTTTTTTTAATAATTATTAAAATCAATAAAAGAACTAATTAAATTAAAATAACATCTCATGTTATTTACCTTAAATTAGACATATTATCCATATAAAAAAAGTTTTCTTTATATCTTTTCAATATTTTAAGGGTAACTTTTAAAGAAGTCATCATTTATATTATATTTTCGAATTGGTTGCGGTATCGGTTGAGGTTGGGGATATTTTTTAATAATTTATTTTCACAGCCTGGCGGTCGGGGTAGGGGTGGCGCCCCCCCCCGTAGATTACCCTTGTTTGCCATGCATTTTACTTTAATAAAATTTAAAAAATCATATTTTTTTCATTCTATTTTTCAGTCGGCAAGTCGTAATTTTCAAGATTTCTGCCGAGCCTAATATTGAGGGACTCATATCTCAGAAATTTGATGGAAGGCGAAATTGTCGTACATCAAAACATATTTATTATTTATTTATTTTTTTATTATCGTACTTTATTTTATTTCTTCTACATTTTGCTGCATTAAAATGTTCGCTGATTTCAAAAATATATTCAGTTTTTATGTTGATATCATAGTTTTTTTTAGATACAGGGGGCCCCTAATCTAAACGCCGACCTTAATTATAATAATTATCTTAATAATTAATTAATTAATTGTTAATGTTCTTCTACATGTAGAGAAATGCAGTGGCTGTCGCGGAGGAATATTACTTGAGAATGTGTTGTAGATTCTACTAGTACTACAGTATTTTTGTGTTATTTGTATTAGAAATGTTATTCGTATTATTATTCATATTATTATTATTGTTATTATTATTATTATCCGTATTAATATTATAATTAGTCGTATTCATAGTATTGTTATAACATTGCTAGTATGTGTAATAATAGTTGTATGAGTCAGTTAATCCCTAATACTGTTTTATTCATACCATTATGATTACATGCTAATTACACATAACCCTTTATGCTGATTCGATCTGTACGTACATAAACTATTGTGCGGTGTAATAAAAATTCTAAGATTGCTATTCTTCTTTTTTACATTGATGCATTGATTATATTATTAAAGCATATTGCGTATCAATGGTTTCTAATATTCCCGCTGTATGTCGCTAAAAGCTCTGTTTACCGAAATGCAAACAGTCTACAAAATATGAACATGTACAATCCACGGTTCCACATATGGTAAACCGGCATAACACTTATACCCAGTTGGGTAACCATACATAGGTAGGACATAGGTTTTATATGAAACATTTGTGCTCGCTATGACTATGAGTCACCACCAGCAATATTGACGTTTCCTCACGGGAACACTTTATATATATTATATATATAATATATATAACCTCACTAATATATATATATATAAATGATATATTATATATTATATATATATAATAGATATATATATCTCACTACCTTATATATATATATAAATGGATATATAATATATATATACGTTTTTTATGAGTTTTTATTAAACTTTTTATGAGTTGCAGACATGCTAATGATGTATCAAGCAATACCGGCGGGATGTTTTACAATTTGTCCAAAAACTCATGTTGTGCAATGTGCTTTAATTCCCAAATGAAGTATTCAATTATAAATTTCTTGAGGCAGGTCTAGGATTGAATTAATGACTGAATGTGGGTGTCCTTATCGTCAGAACTTGAAAACATTTTCTAAATGGAACCCATCTAAAATGAAAACTATTGGGCTCAATCAACTGAAGGGGGAAAAAAAAAACAAAAAAGCAAGCACAAAAAACAATATAAAAGGAAGAGAGAAGAAGAAGAAGAAAGAAGAGGAAGAAGACTGCAAGAAGAAGAAGAATGAAGAAGAAGAAGAGAGTGAAAGAGAAGAAGAAGAAGAAGAAGAAGTTATAAGAATGCCAAAGAAGTAAGCCAAGAAAAGCATCTATACAATAAACCATAATAAAATATTTTTGAAATAATTATAAGCACCCTCTATTTAAAAATAATAAATAAATAAAATCAATAATAATAATAATACACTATAATAATAATAATAAAAAAATGAATTATTAATAATTAATAATAATAATCAATTATCTTTCCTACTCCGATAGAACAGGAAGAAGGCTACAAAGTACTCGGTTAAAGTAATAATGGAAGTCAATTTCTTAATTTTGGTTACTGCGTTCTCTTTCTTCAGGACCTCATCCAAAATTATGGTAAATTAAACTTGTTTAGCTCCTCCGAGTTAGATTATCCACTTCCAATCAAACATTTCAAAGTTAAAGAAAAACATCACAGATTCTCTATGAATATCATCAATGAAAGGCTTCAATTTAAAGAAACTTATTAAAAGCGGTTATTAAAGCAGAATTTGTTGAGATTGTTAATTCTACATTTGAGATCTTCGTTTTAGAAAGGTGAAGGTATCACAACAAACAAGTAAGTATATTATTATAATATTTATATGTTATATATAATTATATATATATATTATATATATATAATATTAACAAATATAATATTTTCATGAGTACATACCTCATATATTAATAAAAACTATGGGCTTCTATAATAAATATATATATGTTATATATTATATAGGTGTATATAATACTACCTCAATACTCGATATATAATAGTGGCGACTCCGTAACTTTTTCCACTAAGGCTCAGGAGACATGCTACTTCTCCGGCCTCTCTTTATGATAACCCAAAAAATATTTTCACATTTAGATACTTGAGTTATTAGCTATTTTATCGACAAGTTTGTTCTTTAATTTTTAAAATTGATTCGATGGGTTAACTGTTATTATGGGTAGACAGATTCCAAAACGCGAGGCGGTGTTTGCACCAGAGATCCGTTCTTTTTGGGAACGTGGCATGGCCTAGTCGGATATTGTTTAAGACACCAGGATTACTTTTATTTACTGCAGTCTACGAGCGACTACGTCCCCGCGAAAACAGTGTTCGGATCCAGTGATGGAGAAAGTTACAATCTCCCTTTTGACTAAGAACATTCATGTATTATGTAGATCATTATTGTTGAAAAGTAAAACTGATTAATAGTATTCAATATTTTTTTATTATCTTATTTTATTATCTGTTATCTTTTTTATCTCTATGATTATCTGTTGAAAAGTAAAACAGTGATTAAAGTATTCAAATTTTTTTTGTCTCTAAATTATTAGCTCTCAGTTTATTAATTTCTTATCTTATTGTATTATATTTTTGCAATAAGTTCCTCTCCCCTCTTATATATATATTATTTAGTTGTTTGTGTTAATGTGACTATTAGTGTTAGGATGTTTTTTATCGGAGCTCCAATGGAATGTGTGTAAGTAGTTTTGATAGTTTTTGGTTATTTTTTTTTTTAATATGAAGTGTTTTCTTTAAGTTTTCATATTCGTTATACCCTGTTGTTTGGAAATAGAGGGAAAAGAGAAAGGAAAAAGGTTTTTCAAAAATTGTCGCATATGCCCTTCATCCGTTCAAAATTCGATTTACATTTTTCGGTTCTTTAATTTTGTTTGAGTATTCAAAATCAACTCAACGCAACTGTAAACTATCTTCTGGGTATAGTTTAGTTTTTTAGGAAATTGGGCAGTTGATAAGCGATATACGTAGTTTAGCTAGTACTAGGTATTATGTTTTTTTTTTTTTTTTTTTTTTTTTTCTCGACTTCTTTTTAACTTAGTTTTTTTGGCGTTTACGTATTTGAATATCCGTTATTATAAATTTATACAGATTTAGCTCCACTTTTTTAGTTGATCAATTGTATTTTTTTTTCTTTTTTTTGTATGCAATTTTTTGAGAGTGTAGGAGTTTGCGAGTGTTTTTGAACTTTCTGGATTATTCAAATTTTAGATATTTACTGTAAATATGGTTTAGCGTATTTTTAAATTCCAGGTTTTAAATTAGGTTTTTAGCTTTAAAAAAAAAAACCCTTTTAAATTTTTTTTCCCCTCAGCTTCTCTTTTGGGTTTTGGTTCTTTGTTCTGTCTGCTATGCCTTTTTTGTTGTGTGGACTGTGTGTGCGATGTATTACATAGTCGGATTTGCGCAGGCGTCTTAGACTTTCATTTGACCTGTACCCAACTCCGTGGCTTGCACTCTAACTTTGCATTCCGTGGGATAATCACCACGCTCTTAAATGCTAACCCTATGCTTTTTGCTCTGTCTGAGACCCAGATGGCTAAGAAATTTCATCTCTAACTCGTTTAATAGATCCAACTATAGACTTATTTCATTAATTTCCGTCTTTTAGGGGGAGTATTGTGCTATGTAAACATAAACACTCCGGTAACACACGTCTCTAGAATCTTGAATCTCCTAACTATGATGTTCTGTGCTTAAAATCTTTCTCCTTCTACTACAAGAATCTTGTGCTTCTGCTACTGTCTAACAGAACAGATTTTCACGCCTTTTTTGAATATCTTACTACTTCTCACGAGACTGTTATATCTCTCATCCAAATACTCGAGTTCCTCTATTTAGGGATTTCAATGTACATAACACTGAATGGTTTTGGTCCTCTCATACCGATTTAGAAGGGGAGGAGGCGGCCGAACCGTTCAGCATTCTCAACGATACATGGAACGGGAAGGCAAATATTGAATTAAAGAACCCACACGCGACATTCCGGATCTGACCTAACCAATCTTGAACACACTTTGACCTAGTTCACCACTAGTCCTTCTTCTCTATAAAATACACACACTTTCCCCACTAGTCCTTCTCTCTATAAATACACAATTTTCGCTCATATTGGTAAATCTATCCAACAGCTCCATCCTGCCCTACGCGTTTTTTCTGGCACTTTGATCGGGCCGATACTATAATTGAAATGACTGCTTTAACTCTGGTGACGCTTCGGCTCCTGCCGAAAAGGTGGGAGCTGTAATCGTTGATGGGATGAGCAGGTTCATTCCTCTTCGACTAAATCTTTCTCTCCTCATAATCCATGGTTCGATCGTGCTTGTTCTCTGCCATTCAGCCTAGAGACAGTGCGTATCCGGGAGTGGAAAAAATTCTCGTTCTCCTATCACTCTTGCTAATTTCTATTCTGCTCGGTGCTAAAAATCGTTGCAGGGATTACTCTTCGACGACAAAGCGGGCTTTCATCAAACGAAAGTGCGCTAAACCTCCTTGGTTCTCCTATCGACAAATCTCTGGCCTCTTGCCAAAAAAACATCTCTAACAACTTCTTTTAATCTGTTTTCCTCCTCTTATTCCGCTTGATGGTTCTGTTGCTAATTCTCCCAACTGAAAAAGGGCCAATCTCTTCGGCTCCTCCTATTTTCCTCTAACTTCAACCCTGGACGATCTGGCATCCTCCGTCCTCCTCTCCTCTCAGGGCTGTCTATGCCTTGCCGGTTGATTACCATTCGATCGGGTGCTAACTGGCGCTCCTGAAATCTATAGGCGAACGTTAGGAAGGCGGGATTGTGGACCGTTGGATGCGCATAATACTCTCCAAACCGAGTTTGAGGGAGTGGGTGCCTTACCGTTAGATATCTCCCGCTCCCTCGTTCACTATATTCTCTATGTCTCAATAACGCTGAGACACTTTCCTCTCTCAGTGTAAAGCACGTCACCCAGTCCAGACCTATTCGAAAAAAGGAAGCGCTCTGATCCTTCTATCTAATTATCGCCCTATAGCTCTTACTTGTATTCTAAGGTCATAAGATCTATTGAATACTCTTCCTCATTACTCTCATCTTAGATCATCTGGAATCTCATCACGTTCTTTCCGATCGCCAGTAACTGCAATTTCGGCGCTCGAGGTTGCTACTGGCGATATACTGTTCCGTTTTATTCTTAGCAATGATTTATGGTTTTCCGCCCTTAGGAACTACGGGGAGACTTGCGTGTGGCGCTTGACATATCCAAAGCATTTGAACCTAGTATGGCAACTGAGTATGGCACGCGTCTACTGCTCTCCAAGCTCTTCCCCTCCTTTCGGGTTTCCTCCTTCTCTTTGACTTATGTAATGTCTAGTTTTCTTCAAATCGCTTCAATATCGAGCTGTTGGTAGATGGGGCGGACTTCTTCGTTTCCTTTTCTGTTAATAGTGGTGTTCGTCAGGGTTCTGTCTTATCTCCTTACTTTATTCCTACTTTTCATTAATGATCTTCTCACCTTGCACATTCAACTCTATTCACTCATATGTGCCGATGACTCGACCCTTCTTCTTCAACTCATTTCAAGTTTCTGCTCCTTCTTTTTACTTCTAGAATTGCCTCTCGTCTGTAATCTTTCCGGTTCTATTCTCGCTTAGATCTGATAGAATTTCCGGGTGGGAAATTATTGTGACTGAACCTTGTGAATTCAATTCTTTAAAACATCAACTTTTACCACAAATCTCCTTCTCTAAGACACCCTCCAAATTTCCTATCGTCTTTCGGACGTTCTCGTCTCATCCTTTGTTGACCTATTATAAACATCCTTGGCTCTATTCAACTATATAAGGCGAGAAAAAATAGCTCTTTGGAGTATCCTCACATCACATGGTTGCTAAGGCGGGCCTCAAAGAAACTGGGAGTTCTGTTTAGACTTTGTGCGAGACTTTTTTTTCCCTCTTCATCAGTATCTCCAAGCTATACAGGGCCCCATCCGCCCGCTGTATGGAGTACTCTCTCCTCCACTCTGGCGCGCGCTCTGCCTCTCCTCACCGGCCTTTAGATCGGTCGAGTCAAGGCACAAACAGCTTTATAAATGCCCTTACTTCCAGTATCACTTGGACCTCTAGTCTTTGCGGCGCGAGTTTGGTGCTTTATCTCTTTTCTATAGGTACCGTAGTGGGCAGTGCTCGAGGGAACTTATCACCCCCTTACCACCACCTTTACGTCGCCTCGTAGCACTAGGGGTGCTGTATACTGCACATGAGTTTTGTGTGATATTGGTAACTCCAGACTAGGTTCACTGCGGTGCTTCCTTCTTCTGCCACCTCTGTATTTGTGGAATTCTCTTTCCATCTTCTGTGTTTCCTGCTGAATTTTATCTCCACCACTTAGGCCTGCGTCTGCGGCTCATTCTGCCGTAATTTGCAGTTAGTAGTCGATTCTGAGGCGTGTAATCACCCCCTCCTTGAATAGGGCTCTGCCGCGAACAGTGATTTGCGGTGGTGACAACTGTACAAAAAAAAATATTAAAAAAAAAAATAAAATTTATTAAATTTATTAATGTATCAGTTTAAAAGAAAATATATCCCAAAGAACTAGAAATATTAGAAGTTTAAATATTTATTATTTTTATTCCGAAAAATGGCATTAAGAACAAATAAATGTATTATTTTAAATTTTTTTTAACATAAAACGAGCTGTTTTTTATTAGATTTCTAGGTAGGAAAACAAAACAATTGTAAAAAAATTAATTCACTTTAATGTGGTACAGTAAATAATACCAATGTCTTAAAATTTTTTTCTCTCGAGCTATTTTTCGGAGAAGCCCGAGCTGTCAGCTTTTATAATTGATTGAAAAATAGCAGATTTTTCAGTAGGCAGGATTAGTACTTACTAGTCTTGTTTTAAATTTTAAATAATTCGCTTATATATGTATCATGTAGTAATTTCTTTCATATGACAATTTTGCGCCCCCCCCAAAAAATGAGAATTTTAGGGTAGAGAGTATATGCAGTTTGTAGAAAGAATTGATTTCTGACTTTCCGAAGAGATAACTCGTGCTTAAGCCCGAGCACCCCCCCCCCCCCCCCACCCCCCCCCGCCCCTGACCGAGTGTACGAGTCCGGCCTATCGAGAATATACATATATAGTATATATAATATTATATATATATGTATTTATATGTATGATATAAATTAATATATATAGTATGTTAATATAAATATATAAAATATATATATAATATAATATTATATAAATACTAAAAGTGTATATATAATTATATATTATATATATATATATTATATATATATATTATACTAGATATAATATATATATATATATATATATATACTTAACTATATATATGTATGTAATAATAATAAATACTATATATTAATAATATATATATATATATATATATATTAGTATATAGTATATAGATATACTATATATATGATATATATATATATATATATATATTAATATACCGTATTCTATATATAATATTATATATATTATATATAGATATATATTATCATACTATATACTATATATATTATAACATATATATTTTATAATATATATATATATATATATATATATATATTATATATATATATATATATAGTGTATATTATATTATTATATAGATATATATATATATATATATATATATATTATATTATATATATATATTATATATATATATATATATATATATATATATAGATATATATGATATATATATATATATTATATATTACTATAAATATATATATTATAATTAATATATATATATATATATTATATATTATATATAATATATATATGTATAATTATATATTATATAGATTATATAATTATATTTATAAAACGATGTATAATAATATAATAATATACTATATATATATATTAATAGTGTAATCTGGTATTATATTATTATAGATTATTTATAGTATAGTATATTAGTAGTAGTAGTATAATTATATATATAATAATTCATTAATATTCTCATGTTAAATATATATAATATATATATATATATATATATTATATATATATATATATATATATATATTATTAGAGATTGTATCGATCGGATTTTCTCAAGGACATGATCGGCTGTTGTTTATGCTGAGATTAAATACCTGAACTTTTTTCTTTAGCATGTGGCATTAAAGAGATATTTAATCTTGCCAATGGAATCATCCGATAGTGTAATTAGAAACACTATGACATATCTAATTGTCTAACGAGAATTGGTTTAATAAATAATTGAGCTATATTCACTGTACATTTATATATTCAACAATATATTCAATATTCATTTACTTAACTCTATAAAATGAAAAAAAAGAAACTGGTCATAATTTTTTTTCTCTTTATTTTCATTATATTTATATATATATAATATATATATATATGATATATATATATACTTATATATATATTATAATAAATATAATCAATTATATATATATATATAGTATATAGTATATATTATTAATTAATGTAAACTAATATATATACTATATATATATATATATTATTAATACTATAATATTACTATAATATAAATATATAATTATATATATATCAGCTATATATATAACATATACCATATTATTAATTTTTATATAATTTTTTGTTTTATTATTATCAAATACGAATTCTTTGTATGGAATATTTTGCTGATATAGGTAGCTAGTTATATATTAATTATTATTCTTCTAAATTTTTATCTAAAATTTGGTTTGTGATACATCGTTTATATTAATATATATGATATTATAATATATATATTATTACTTAATTTTATTACTTTTTTGTATATTTATCTAATATAAATTGTTATATTTTTATTAATTACTTACCATTTTGTTATATATATGGTTATTATATTACTTAAGTCATTAGTTATCTCATCATAGTGATCAATTGGCTTGATATATATAAGGTTCTCTTATGATCTAATGAATTCCATATATATAAATATGATTTATTATATTATATTTTCTTTCTGATGATCCTAAATTTTCGCTTAATTAGGAGATGCTACTTCCGCAAAAATAAATTTTTTTGAACCACCGTTTATAATATTATATAAATAAAAGAATAGATATGGCTAAGGGGTGAAATATAGGAAAACATAGAGAGTTGTTATATTAACTTTTTATCTTCATATGTGATATATTGAATAAGAAAATGAAATCTCATTACATTAGGGAGTTAGTATGTATAAACTATATCGATATATTCTATATTTCATATACCTATACTTTAATTATGATTATTTCTTACTCTTTTTGCTAAGTTACAGCTTAAATTCTTATTATCCTCCTAATAATCGTGGAGATATTTCATATCTTTGAAAGCTGTAATAATTTTTGACGTACAATCGGGACACATGCTAATATGCCAAATATCAGAATGGGTCCAACCTGCGGTATTGATACGACTTTAATATTATGCGTAATACTCTTTAAAGTGCAGAGATGTTTAAGCTCGAAGAAGAGATCCTAATCATTGCTTATAGATATTCCAGCCGTGCCAGTCAAACAAAAATAATTACCTCACTACTTTATTCGCCGTTTGTATTAATCATCTCTCACGCATATTGATCGAATGCGCTGTGAGGTGCTTAGAAGCAGTGTTTTACTCTCCAACTTTCAGGTCGATGTATTTTTGTGTCTACTTATTCTCGTGACTTAGTGTGCTACGTAGTTTCCACTCAGGTAACTAGAGTTAGATCAGTATCACCTGACTTAAACAACTTTCTTTTTCAATCAATTATATTTAATATGAATATTTTTCAGGTATTAGTAACGTTCCAATATATTATCCATGGTTCTTTGAAAGGCTTTTGCTCAATTTTTTTTATAAAGTATTAATTATAATAATTTAGATAATTAGTAATTTAATTTATAAAAACAAGTAAATACTAATTAATATAATAATAATATAATAATAAATAATACATATAAATAATAATATAATCTAAGAAAGTAAAATAAATCAGTACTAATATATATTTATCCATATGCAAAAGTCGAATTAATACATAATAATAAATAGGTCATCCAATAATGATCATCATCGGACTAACCTATAAAGCCGATAAGATTTATTATTATTATAAGATTAAATCGATAAACTGATTCTATATGATATCATACATAATTTAAATACTATTGTCTGATGGAATATATTCACTTACGAATTTGTTGCGATTTATAGATAAGTATTGTACATTTTGAATATCTGTAAGTTTTGTAAATTGCAGACGTTACCCATTAATTATATAGAATAGGTTACGAATGTATATGTAATAGGTATTTAGGTATTGCGACTTCTTAATTTATAATTTATTATATATTTATTTACATGGTGTTATTATTATTATATTATTATTATTATTATTTTATTATTATTTACCATTAAAATGGAATTTATAATTATTTATTTTTATTATGATTAATTATTATATTATTATGATTATTATTATTATTATTTAATGTTAACTTTATTATTATTTTATTTAATTATTATCTAATTAATTGTATAAATTATTATTATTATTATTATTTAATATTTTTAATTAATTATTATGTTTTCCTAGGCTGTATAATTTAATTATGATTATTATTATTATGATTATTTTATAATATTTAATTTTTTTTAGTTTAATTTAATTATTATTATTATATGTTAATATTTAATTATTATTTATTATTATTATTTATATTATTATTTATATTATTTATATAGATTTTTAATTTCTTATTATTTTATTTAGATAATAATTCTAAAATTTTATTATTTGTGAGATCTTTCGTAATAATTCATTTTCTTCATGAGCTCACCACAGCCTGCTCTCTGACTGCCCTTTCCGAATATAATATTTGTAGAATCCTATTAATCTAGTTACTTAAAGGATTAAGATTGTTGTATTCTTATTCTTAATTATTAGTATTATTATTTGATTATTATCTGATTTGGTGTTATATTGGGTAAGATTGTTTCCTTATACTTTGAGGCTGGAGACTTCAATTGGACTCTCCGCACATTGTAATGCATTACTCGTTTAGTGGCTGATTGTACGTCAACTTCCGCCTGTTATCTCTCTAATGTATACGCCTTGAGATTTTCACAAATTGAATATGGAAATAGCAAGCCAATCTTTATGTTCAAGACCTTTCTGCTAGGTGGGCACATAAATTTTTGTTCAGTGTACGAGTGCTTTTGCATTCTCAGTTATCTGTAAGCATACGATAATAATTATATAAGCATTGATATTAAAAATATAAAAATACAAGATTTATAATAACATCTATGATTTATAACGATAATGAGTGTTTTAATGGATATATATAATAATTATAACAATAATATTAATATACATTAATATAATTATACGTTGAATAACATAATTATAATATGTGATATTTTATAGTATATATATTATTATGGGTATATTAGTAGAGTATATATTTATCTATAAATAACTAAACCATACATTTATAATAAGATTTCCCACTTTTATTTCTGGATGATATATATGGAATAATGTATATAATAGTGCTGTGTATAAACCAAATATGCTATCGAAAAATGGATAGTATGCTGCTCAAGAATACTCAATTATATTAACGTACATCCTATTATATTAATAAATGAGAGTGATAATAATCCCGGGAGATATATATTAGATAATACTTTATCACCTTATATATTATATGTATGTTATCCTATGATCCTATGATATTTAGTATGAAGTAATATATTTTACATTAAAAATTTATTATGTTATTATTGGTATTATCTATTTAATCTCCTCATTGTTTCAATGTGAAATTATATGTATATATAAATGACATATAACATATGTATTTTACTTCCCTCGTATTAATATATTTTATGGCAGTGTATATTATATAATATTGTATTCCAATATATACTTGTTATAATATTACTTGTATAAATCCCCTGTGATTAAAATCTTTGCGAATCACAATAAATCTTTTAGCTTACCAGATATTACTTTTATAATACTTTTACTATGTTCGTATTAAAAGAGGCTTTTATAGTTCTCTAAGTAGTTTAGTGTTATATTTATTGTGGTCCAATAATATCCCTTCCAATCCTATTATTTAGTAAAATATAAATTTGGAAACCAAAGTGGAGTTTTATATTCCTGTAAATTTCTTTCTGATTTGGACTTGAAATTTTAGATAACGGTTAATGACTAAATATTCATGGAATAATCAACATATTATGCATTAAAAGTTTTAAAATCTATTTGGATATATTTTTTATTGAGTTGCAACTGCTCGTCACAAAGTTGTGATTGTCATCTCAGGAGATTGCAGGCGTAAGGTTTAACTTTTAGTTATTATGCTTAATATTTTATATCATCTATTAACTCTCCTTGAAATTAATATCTATCATGCATTTATTATGACTTTTATTAAATGGTAGTTTTGTAACTCTTCTTGTCTTAAGGGGTGTTAGTTTGTGTGTTGTACTTATGCTTTGATATTTCATCTGATTACTATGTATAATTTTACTAATATTTAGAAGAACTGATATTGTTCTGAACTATAGAACATATTTTGTTGATCTAGTATATATTTATAAAGAATTTTATTATGTAGTTTTTATCTTTTTCATTTGGCAAAAATACCAAAATCATCTTCCTCTTAGTCACTATTTTAAAATAGATCGATAACATTCGAGAGTTCATCAAGGTATAATTTATATACTATATTATATATAATATATACTTATTTTATATACTGTTATAATGAGATATAATATATATAGGTAAGGTGTGAGAGTAATATAGGTAGTTAAGTGTGGTGTTTGAATAATTATTATTATTTAGATTTTTATTAGTTTTATATATATAGGGGTAATT
>JABUQX010133469.1:25000-39863 GCA_015478945.1 Trachelipus rathkii | reverse complement strand
TATATATATAATACTACTGAGATTATAAACTCATTAGCGGAGCGTCTCTAGCTATATAACTTATTATCCTTTTAATTGTGTATCTTATCTCCACTTAACTTCTACTCTTTATAATTATTTAGCCTATAATCCATTCTCAGTATAACTATTTACTCTATACTCTCAATCCCCAGCTCACCAACATAACTTTAAATTATTTTATATACATATAGAAAAAACCATAATATACCGATAAATCCCAATTATCATAAAAAACCCTACTCACTATATATAATGAATTTAAATTAACACATCCAACATCTATAACTTATTACAAACATTTCTTACCTTATCCACAAACACAAAATCAAAATCATACATATATTATTCATTATATCGATATAATACTACTATAATCTCTACCTATTATAATATTAATACACCAACCTGTAATACTTAAGATGATAATTAATACTTATACCTTGTGTTTATTTAAAAGTAAAATAAGTATTATACTTATTATATATAATAATCATATAATCACATACCTATATATAATCTTCTCTTCTACATACTTAAGTGAGATAATTATCAATAAATATCATACCTTCTCACCTATAATAACCTAAGTTTATACCAAAATATTTATTATCTCTATATATTATATATATATATACTATACCGTATATATATATATATATATGGCTCATCTTGAGCAGATTTCCGTACTTACCTGAAAGATCATCTCCAAATAAGATAACACCTTATATCCAAAATTGCTAAAGCATTCTTCTGTATAGGATGAGTTCTTTCCTGATATACAATCCAGGAGCTGATTCACCCTCTCTAATATGAAGTGTCGGAGTTTCATAGATTTTTAAAATATAAATAAATTATTATGCCTATTTAAATTGTCACCCTTTAGTTCATAAAATCAATCCTCTTATATTTGACATTGTCCAAATTTGTTTATTATTAATTATATTTATTTTTCTCGGATTCATATATTTTTCTCATAATTACTTTTGCGGAAAAATTGTGGGGAGTGTTTACACACATCCCTTATGTTCAATTTGACTGTATAATCCCGCTTCTCATTGACGACACTAACTTAACAAATGTCATAACACAATCGTATATATGAACAGCTTAGTACTCATTATTATCACATACCTATATACATGTTTTACCATAAACAATTAAATTATCCAGATATGTATCAACAAGAAAATAATGGATATTCTCTTCAATACGGTTTATCTACACTATTCTCAGATGGGCTATTATATACGTCTAATACAGACTATACATACTAAATTAATTACTTGGTAAAACTTATATATTTAATATAATAACCTATAATAACAATTATTTTAAAACCCCATCATTTAGAATATATATGAGACTATCATACAATATATATATAAACGTATAACCCAACTATTACTTAATCCATAATACAAGAGGGCGCTACTTCGATATAGGGTAGGTCCAGGTTAGCTGGAGCTCCTACCCAATTCTTAAATGAATCACATACATTTAATTGGTAAAAGAGTAAAATACAATTATTACAGATTGTTATTTGAAAGTTGAACAAAAAGAACTCGAGTATTTTATAAAATAAATTTAAAGAAAACCAACTACTTTAGTAATAACAATTCCAGAATTACGTATTTTATATCTAATACTTTCATCTTCGGAAATTCCTCATTCCCTTCTATTATCTCTTCCTATTTACCTACCTTAAGAGTAAATTAAGTCTCAAAGCTCATGCCGCGCGTACACATAGTATAACTAATTATATTCTTCTACTAATAAACACATAGTATGGAAAACCACAACATCCATACCTTCTGTAGACGAAAAAAATACGAAAATTTATCCCTTGGGTACGGAAAATCTCCCTATCCGTTCACGTTCAAAGCCTTCCTTTCTATTCTTTTCGTTCTCCACACAGGTGACTATCGTACCGAAAAACCATTGTCTGGGAAAAAAAAGATATTAGTGCAACCGGAGTGTGTACGGATGCTCCACTCCTCTTCTCTCTTTTTCAATACACTAACTTCTCTTCTCTCTCCTCATCCCTACCAGTCTCCTCTCTCTCCTCTATACTTGTATCACCTTAAAAACCCTTATTATTTCACTTACTTAGAACATTCCTTGTCCCATTACGATATTCATTATATATAATATACTAATAAAAATTCGGGGCTCAATAGGTGACCACGGGTAAAAATTTAAAAGCGTTACCATAGGGGCGATTATCTCACTTATTAACTATAAGAACCTCAATCTCCCGAGGTATAACCGTATATTTCTAAGTACTAATTTATACCTAAAGATACAAGTATAAGAAATAATAGTATCAGTTTTTCTGCTTGTGCTCACAAAAGACACCTGGCACCACAGCAGTATTTTTCCACCTTTGAAATCCCTTAGCATTCCTGTATAAAGCTTTGAGTTATATTACTTGTGGAATCATTGGTGAGCGCGTGTTTCCATAGATTTATTAAATACGATATACCTGTTGACCAGTACATGGAACGACGCTCACCACCGTGTAGAAGAATATTTCCGATTTATAGTGGCAATTTTAAACATATTGCTTTTAAATCACGCCCTTATCTTAAGAACAACTTAAATTTTAAAAAAAACCTCCTGGAAGGCACTAAAGGGTAGTATTTCTATAATGTTTGCCACGTAAAAATAAAACGACCAAAGGCCAATACGTGAAAATTAATCTATATAGTATTTATATTCTGTAAGGTGTTCCTTTAAGAGTATATCATAGTGGTAGGGGTATGGTTAGATATAACTTATATAAATATATATAACCAATGTGGTATATTAAGATAATATAATATAATTATATATATATAAATAATTAATATTAATATTATATATATATATATTAATAATGTATATATTATATACATATATATTAATATTAAATATATATATTATAAATATATTAAATTTTTAATATTAATATTAGAGCTAAAAGTAGGGTAGATATTATATATTTATTATACTTAGTATATATATATATATAAATGAAATATATATATTAATCTTGTAAATAATATATATATATTATGCTATAGAGGTTTAAATATATATATAAATTATAATGTAATATATAAATATAATATATATATATATAATAATATATTATATATAATTATAAATATATATATATATATATATATATTATATATAGAGTATATTACTATATAATATAATTATAATATATAAAATATAATAAAATGAGTGAGTATATATATTTATATATATTAAATATATTATGTAATATATATATATATATATTATATATATAATATATTTAATATATAATATTAATATATATATAATTTACGGTCTTCTCCATAGTTATTTAATTAGTATATAATATATATATTATATACTATATATATAATATAAATATTAATATAAATAATCAGTGCTGTACACCATTGAGGTTATACATTGAGTGGATTTTGATTTTGCGCCCACGCCATGCAAATATATATATTATATATAACTTTATATTAATAATTAATATATTATAGTATAAATATATATATATATATTAATATAGTATATATATATATATATATATTAATATATATTATTGATGATTAGGTTTGTGTTGATTTTACCGAAGCTCGAATGGGTTAATTAGTATTCTAATGTTTTATTTATTTTGTCCAATTAAAAGTTGTGTTTGTTCATTAAGTGCTCTTTCGTTTTAGTTGTTTTTATGGGAACTATTATGAGTTATTAAATATTTGAAGAAATTAATCATCCCCTTTTATAAGTTAAATAAGCTATTCGCTGTAATTTTTTTGTTTTTGATATTTATTTTAGTTAATGTGGGGTTAGAATAGTCCATAAGTTTAGTTTGGTAGGCATGGTGTAATCGTAGTTTAGGATATGTACTTATGTTTTTTTTTTTTTATATTTTTTTTTTGCTTGGTCTTTAAACTTTAGAGTTTAAAGTTTTCTATTTTTTTATTTTTATTTTAACGGGTTTTAGACAAACTATTGAGTTCAGTTGGTACAGGACCACCACGGGCTCCAAGCGGCCACGCTGGGTGAAATCACAGACCATGGGCGGGTCTGAGCATTACAGTTTAGTGTTTTCAAACGTTCAAAAGAATTTGGAAATAGAGAATGAATATTCGAACCAATTTAAAAAATAAACCCAAAAACTAAACAAAAGACAATCCGTTGCATTATAAAGTCCTCGTATTACGTAACAAAATCAAATATTATGAAAATATTCACTTCTTGAAGAAACAAGAAAATAGAGTTACTACTAAAGTGGGAAGATTCGGATAAAATATGATAATCTTTTTGAAGGTGTTATGGATCGTAAAGTAGGAAATGACGGCGTCGAATAGAGTCCAGCTGGGAAAAATCAATGAAGATATGGCGAGCAGATTGCGGGGTATGACTACGACCAAAAATTGAAATTGGGAGGGGGGTTCCGTAACATATAGTGACTGTGATGAATATTGGTGTGGCCTAAATACGGAGGCGAGCCAAGTATCCCACCTCGTGTAAGGCCGGCTTCGTCGGTGGGAGAAGACCCTCCCCGATGTCGGTTTATATTTCCTAAGTTTCGCTCCTCTCTGATCATTCCGTTCAGCGCTCTGTGCAATAAGATCCGAAAACTTTGTCGGAGAGCAGGATAGTAATCGGTTGAGTGGGAAAGGTAGCCTTGTCGATGGGCAGCGGGAGGTACCAGAACAACTCCGAAAAGAGGTCAGGCGGATTTCCATTGCCAGTTACCGCCTACAGAGAGGGGGTCCAACATTAAAATAATTTGTTTCTTACGGGAAGTGGAGCAGCCGAAGAAAATTGTTGCACAGCAAACACCATTGTGTTTTTAGAATAAGGGTTTTAAGCCCTGGTGCGCGCTGAGCGAATCTGAATAAATGACATTAAGAATTGATCTTGGTTAAGGATTAGAAATTCGAGAAAGAAGCAATCCACCTGATAGCCATTAATTTCTGCTGTGAAAACTGAGCATGAGGGGGAAGGGTTGGGAAAGTTGCGATCAGGAAAAGACAGCAGATGCGACCAACTATTCCCGGTTTTAGAAGCCGTCAGTAAATACTGGAGTAAACTCATCATGAACTGCGGGATGAGACAGGAATGATGCCTTTAACAAGGCAGCAGAATGGCTTGATTTGGAGAGAGAGGTCAGAGCCAAGCAAATGGTGGGAGCGGGGAATAACCAAGGTGTGAATCCTTCATCGTATGAGAAAGGCAGCACTTTTTGTAAAGGGATGTTAAGGAAATTAAGGATGTTATGAACCGTGTTCGCAAATGGCCAGTAATTAAGATTTTGAGGTATCTCCCGCAGATCGGTGTCAGGGCCAGACGTATTGGGGTTTGAAAACGGAGATAACTTGTGCACATGATGTATTCTTTCGAAGAGAGAGTTGCATCACATTGGCTTCAACTTCAAGACTTACCCGGGGGACGATCAAGAAGGCTCCAGTCGGAATACGGATCCCTCGTTTTGGGGTTGGGAATCCACAGATGCAGTAGATAAGAAATAGGGGAGGCCTGCACCATAATACTAACAGCTATAGTCAAGCTTCCGATCGAACTAGGGCGATATATAGACGTAAGAGGGACTTGCCGATCAGCACCGCAAGATTTTGAGGCGAGATGACGTAATACGTCAAGCGGCGCGATGAACAAGTTGTTTTAAGGTGTTTAATATGTGGGGCATATGTTAAGTGGATCATCTAGAATGAGTCCTAAAAATTTGACCTGTAGTAATAGGAATGGGTGAACCGTATAAGGTTAGGGTTCGCTGGAAGAAGGTGGAAAGGTTCTTCCGATCACTTTTCCTCTTAAAAAGCACTGGCTGAGATTTTTGGGTGGGCAGGAAGGAAGCCATGGAAGTTACCCCATTGTGAAATATTCTCATAGCTAGTTGAAGTTGCCGTTCGAGAAAGGCAGCTTGGCAACCGGTTATGTAAACGCAAGGTCATCGACACTAGAGAGAGAAAATTGGACAGTCACTGGGATAGAAGTAACGAAATCATTAAATCCGAGAGCAAATAGTAGTACACTTAGGACACTACCCTGCGGCGCCTTCATCCAGAGTAAAAGTGGCGTGACAGAATGAAGACACCGAACTGGATAGATCCTGTTTGACAGAAGGGCATTGAATGCAAAGAGGAGTTGTCCGCGGAAACCAAACGAATGAAGTTTAAGGAAGAATCACCCAGTTTCTCCACGTTGTGTCGTAGCTTTTTCAAGGTCAAAAAAGACCAAGAACCATCCCACCAGTTGAGAGGCCTTTCCGGATGTCATGGTCCTAGTTTCACCAAGGTTGTCGCAGTCGACGACTTTTTGCGGAAACCAAATTGGAAAGTTTGAGAAAGCTTGACGACTTTCCAGAACAGGGAGTAAGCGGTCAGAAACCATTTCCTCCATTAATTTACAGGAATGCCAGGTTAGCGAAAATGGTCTTTGGTTTTCCGCCAGCTTCGGATCTTTTCCCAGGTTGGGAATAGGAATTAAAAAAGCTGTAGTCCAAAATAGCATGGAAAAGAAGATTCGATCCAGATTCTGTTATAAATCCAGCAAAATTGCCTAGCGCCTATGGCAAAAGGGCTGCATGAAAATTACGAAATCAAGCTGTGGCAGATGGCCCATATTTGCCTACATGCAATACAGTCTTGATATCTTGCAAGTGTAAAAGTCCGGGTTGGTATGTATGATCCTCCCCTTTCACTGTGAAAAGTCCCTGGGTAAGTGCTTGTGTCAGTTCTCAGTTTTTAAAAGGCTTCAGTGTAGCGGAAAAGAACTCGAAGTGGCTAGCAAAACCTATAACCTAACGCAATCCGCTACCAGCCGCGAGGATAATATGATCATATCAGTTTAATTCAGGCCGCATAACGACGCTTGGGTGAGGATTAAGTTGGAGCGAATGAGATATTTTCTGTGCAACTTCCACACTAAAGGAAGGGGAGTTTTGGAGTTAACAGTCGTATGTAAGTTCGAAAATATTGTTTACGCGTCTGGCGATTAATTCCGCCGAGATCTCCGCCTGCGGCTGTTTAAAAATTAATCATTGTTTGGGGGTGGTAACGTTTCTTTGTATTGGCCCTGTAGAGTTTTTCTTCTCTTGAGTTGGCCTTTATGAACCCAACTATTCTTGGGACCACCAAGGGGTTGCCGACGGCCTGCCTGAGGAAGACTGCGGAATGCAAGCTAGACGCAGCCGAGATGACGATTTTCTTGGATAAAGCGAAAGGCATCATCAACAGTCCGGAACTGGTTTATTGAGGGATAAAGGATAGATTGTGGCCTGATAAAAAGAGCCCACTCCGCTCGATATAATGCCAGCTGGAGTTGGGTTTTGCATTGGGCTTGGAACCAGGGACTCATTTAAGCTATTGGGTAATGATCACTGACGACATAAATAATCAAAAGCGGGACCCAGGTAAAACGATCCATAAGGGAATTGGGAGCAAAAGGAAATTCATACCAAGAGGAATGTGTGTATCTAACGTTCAATCTTACCAGGGGTTTTAGTATAGTCCCCAACTACCAAAATTGGTTCACCAAACCTTATGCAAGAGGACTCTCTTTGTCCTTAATTCGCCTCCCTCTATTATAAAACCCTGGTAAAGATGTTTTAAACCACACAGAAAAGAACAGTCGCCAAGTTAAAGATTATTTGTTAAAAATAGAGCAACGGGACATTTTAAAACAAAAACATAGTAAACCTCAAGATGTAAAAAATGCAACTCAGAAGAGACCTGCCTTAAGTCTACTTTCTGAGCCAAAAGCAAAGGCTCAGAAAGACTTTACCCAAGACAATCCCCAAGCTATTGACAACCCACCAACGAACCATCTAAAATACCTACCAAGACAGTTCTAGCTCTTCTGATTCTTCCTATAACTCTTCCCGAGTTTCCTTTATCAGCTCTCTCTAAGGGATTATACCCTAGAAGATGAATTGGATAACAGCTCCCAAATGGAGCTTGATGCGATGACCCACTCTCTTTTTCTAATGCTTCCTGCACTTCCGAGAAAGGTGAATTGAAAACTGTTCAACGTAAACGTAGCAAACGCTCTAAGCGTTCTGGGTCTGTTGGAGGCATGAAGATAGACCCGGAGGTCCCCATTCTCCAATCAAACTGCCCAATTTCCCAAAATCAACCCGCATGATGAAGTACGGGAAAAATCTCCAGAATCAGACTTGCCAATTCATCGATCCCATATTGGAAAATCGATATCGTACCCCAACCCATTCCCAAAGACAATACCCTTCCCGGTTTACACCTTCTTTCCCATTTCCATGGGACACAACTCTATGTCCCTCCCACATTCTGAATCTGCTTGCCAAGCGGATACTGATACCTGCTCTCACTAATAAATATGAGCATTACGAATGCTCTTTCTATTAACCAACCAAACCCACATAACAATATGGATTTGGTTGAACTCACTTTCTCGCATTCATCGGTGAAGCTCTTTTACGCAAATACATCTGAAATTCCCCCCCCCCCAAACGAGTCACACAACATAAATCTGCTCTGGTGTAATGACTACCCTTTTCTCCAGGTTCGTTGCCCCTCCTCCGCGAGGACCCCACGTCTCAACTCCTCACCCCTAGGAACCACCTCAACATTACCGCCAGTCACATAGAGACAATCGTTAATCTCTAATAGACCAACCAATCATAATATTCATACTCATCATGAAACTACTTCATTCAATGGAATTGTCGTGCTATTACTCTAATTTCGAAAAACTTGCAACTAATAAACATATGTACTCCAAAGTGTATATGTTGCAGGAATCTTCAACTATGTGCATCGTGACTTTCTTTCACCCATCTGATATAAATCACCAGTTACTTCTATAGAAAGAGGTGACCAATAATGATAGGGGAGGGCAGAATACTCATTCACAAATCTGTTCCCTATTCCCCAGTCCCTCTTCAACCAAACTTCCTGAGTCAGCACGAATTCACTTGCCCACCGACCTTACAATATGTTCAATCTACTTGGCCCGAGTAGTGGAATTCTTACTAAGGTCGACTTTGCTGATCTTTTTAAACAGCTCCCTACTCCCGGTGTTATACTAGAGCACTTCAAAGCCTCCCTCCACCCTTATGGGGCGATCTGTCACTTCGTCCAATCCAAGATCCTAATAGATCTCCCTAACCCCCTTTTCCCTTGGATGCCTTTAAAACAGGACACCCTACCTATGAACGTTTAGATACACACACTCCTCTTGTATTGATATTTCCTTTTGCTCCCATTCCCTTATGGATCGTTTACCTGGTCCCGCTTTGATTATTTATTCGTCAGTGATCATTACAATACGCCATTAAATGAGTCTGTTCCAAGCCCAAATGCAAAAAACCCAACTCCAGGCTGCATTATGATCGAGCGGGAGTTCGGGCTCCTTTTTATCCAGGCCACAAGCTATTCTTTCTCCCTTCATAACCAGTTTCCGACTGTTTGATTGAGCCTTTCGCTTTATACAGAAAAATCGTCATCTCGGCTGCGTTAGCTTGGCATTCCTGCAATCTCCTCAGGCAGGCGGTCCGGCAACCCCATTGGTGGTCCAAGAGGTTCAAAGCCAACCGAGAGAAGAAGAAACTCTACAGGCAATACAAAAGGACCAGTACCACCCCAAACATGATTATTTTTTAAAAGCAGCCGGCAGCCGAGGATCTCGGCGAATTAATCGTCAAGCGCGTAAACAATATTTTCGAACTTACATATCGACTGTTACCTCCACAACTCCTTTAGTGTTGAAAGTTGCACAGAAAATATCTCATCGCTCCAAAAATCACTCA
Organism: Trachelipus rathkii; assembly: GCA_015478945.1. Lineage (NCBI taxonomy): Eukaryota > Metazoa > Arthropoda > Malacostraca > Isopoda > Trachelipodidae > Trachelipus > Trachelipus rathkii. The sequence goes on along the minus strand of JABUQX010133469.1, from coordinate 30,040 downwards.
CCCACGTCCTTCGTTATGTGGGCCTGATATAACTGATATGATCTATACTCCTGCGGCTGTAGCGGATGCGTTAGGTATATAGTTTTTGCTAGCCACTCGAGTTTCTTTCCGCTTACACTGAGCCTTTCAAAACTGAGACTGCCAGCACTACAGACTTTCAACAGTGAAAGGGGAGGAATCTACATGACAACGACTTTTTACACTGCAGAGTATCAACGCCAATTTGGCAAATAGCAAAAGATGGAGTGCCCTTGGTCCAGACTATGATTTCGTACATCGTGCCCGTCGATATTCATCTTCGCGTCAGCAATTTTTTGCTGGATTTATATAACAGAATCTGCAATCGAAATCTTCTTTTCCATTATTTGGACTAACAGCTTTTGTAATTCTAGTTCCCAAACCTGGAAAAGATCCGAAGTGTCGACACAAAGACCAATTTCGCTTAAACCTGTCATTTTCCTGTAAATTTAATGGGGAAAATGGTTTTCTGACTGATTACTCCTTCGGAAAGTTTCGTTCCAAAGCTTTCTCTCAAACTTCAATTTGGTGTTCCGCAAAAAATCGTTCGACTGCGGACCCTTTGGTGAAACTAGACCATGACATCCCGGAAGCCTTCTCAAACTGGTGGGATGTTTCTTGGTGTCTTTTTTGACCTTTTAAAAGCTTACGACACAAACGTGGAGAAGCTGGGATTTCCTTAAACTTCATTCGCTGGTTCCGCCGGGACCCAACTCGCCCATCTTTTCATCAAGAGTGCTTCTGTCAAACAGATCTATCCAGGTTTGGTGCTCTTTTATTCTTCACGCCACTTTACTCTGGATGAAGGCGTTTCGCAAGGTGGTCCTGAAAAGTGTAACTACTATTTTGCTCTCGATTTAATGTATCGTACTTCTATCCCAGCAACTGTCAATTTCTCTCTCTATATGTCGGTTACCTTGCGTTATACATAACCGGTGCCAAGCTGCTTTTCTCGAACGGCAACTTCAACTAGCTATTGAGAATATTTCACAATGGGGTAACTTCCATGGCTTCCATTTATCTCCCACCAAAATCTCAGCAGTGCTTTTAAAAGGAAAAGAATCGAAGAACTTGCCACCTCCTTCCAGCGAACCTAACCTTATACGGTTCACCCATTCCTATTACTTCACAGGTCAAATTTCTAGGACTTATTCTAGATGACCACTTAACATATGCCCCACATATTAAACACCTAAAAACAACTTGTCATCGCGCGCTTGACGTATTACGTCATCTCGCCTCAAAATCTTGGGGCGCTGATCGCAAGTCTCTTTTACGTCTATATATCGCATTAGTTCGATCGAAGCTTGACTATGGCTGTGTAGTATATGGTCAGGTCTCCCCTATTCTATCTACTGCATCTGTTGGATCCCATACAAAACGAGGCGATCCGTATCTCGACTGGAGCCTTCCGATCGTCCCCCCGGGTAAGGTCTTGGAAGTTGAAGCCAAATGTGAGCCACTCTTCTCTTTCGAAGAGAATAACCATCAATGTGTACAAGTTATCTAGTTTAACCCCAAATACCAGTTGCCCTGACACCGGATTTCTGCAGGAGGGTGCTCAAATCTTAATTACTGGGCCATTTGCGAAACACGGTTCATAACATCCTTAATTTCCTTAACATCCCTTTACAAAAGGTGCTGCCTTTCTCATAGGCTAGATTAGTAGTGAGAGGCTTTGGAGAAAAAGGGAAGGATTTAGTTACTGATGCTCCGACATGTGCTACTGAAACTCTAAAACTATGTATTGCAATTATGGGGCGTTATGGATGGTCATGCAAAAGTATGGACATTAAAACCGCATATCTCCAAGGAGATGAATTGGAAAGAGAAGTATACATCAAACCACCAAAGGAGGCACAGAGCGGGAGTGTGTGGAGACTTAATGAGGGGGCTTACGGGTTAAAAGATGCAGCAAGAATTTGGTATGAGAAGTTGGTGAAGGTGATACAGGAGACGGGGGGAAAAAAGAGTTTTCTTAATCCTACCATCTATAGATGGAGAAGGAGGAATCAATTAATAGGTGTTATGTGTTCACACGTAGACGACTTATTATACGGGGGAACAAAAGAATTTGAAAGAGAAGTGATAGGGAACTTAAAGAGACATCTAAAAATCGGTAATGAAGAAGAGGGATGTTTTAAATACATAGGGGTGGAGATAGAAGAACGGGAGGGGTATATTGTTCTTAGTCAGAATAATTACATCAAAGAAATAAAAAAGGACATGGAGATATATGGGAAGATTAAGAATGATAGAGTGTTAGGAAATAATGAGATGACAAGGTTCAGGTCTCATATAGGAAAGCTTAATTGGGTAGGGCAACACACTAGACCAGACATATCTTTTGATGTAAGTATATTAAGTAAACACAATAAACAGGCAACAGGGAAGGAAATGAAAGAGATAGATAGAGTTATAGAAAGGGTGAGAAAGAAAGAAATGAATATACGGATGGACAAACTGAAGGGAAGAAAGTTAGAGTTCGAGATATTTACAGATGCATCGTTTGGTAATGTAGAAGGTATGAAATCACAGATTGGATATTTGATTGGAATAAAAGATGAATTGGGTAATAGATGTCCGTTGTTTTGGAAATCTGGAGTTGCAAAAAGGATAGCAAGGTCAACAATAGAAGCAGAGACCTTGGCCTTGAATGAGGGGATTGATACTGGAATGTATTTGAGAGAATTATGGAAAGAGTTGACAAATGAAGTGATAGAGATAAGAGTGAAAGTGGACAGTAAGACACTGGTAAATGCTTTAGGGTCTACATCTGGTGTATTGAATAAAAGATTGAGAATTGATATAGGTTGTTTAAAGGAAAGATTAGAAAAAGGAGAAGTAAAAGAGATTGAATGGATACCTACGGAGAAACAAGTAGCAGATGTGTTAACAAAAGAGAGAGTAAATGGAAAAAAACATTACATTATATGGAAGAAGGGGATGAAGAGTAAAAGGAGAGAGAGGGGAGAGAAAAAGGGGTAAGATTGATTTTCTTAGGTATGTGAGGGAACAAACAAATACAGTAAGTCAGTAAGTCACTATGTATCAAAGAAGGGAAAGAAGGGTACATCAGATAAGGTTAGTATTTAAGCCCTGATAAGTGGGGTTTTAGGCAGTTAAAATGGCTTAATTAAATCTGTATTTCTTTCTGTTACAGATACTTGCCTAAATATTATAATAATTATTTAATCTATAAGAACCTATGGAATTAGAATATATTTGTAAATAGAAGGAAAGAAAACTTATGGGAAAATAAGTTATTGTAAAAGTACTATTCTTTTGTTGATGCAAAAATTCAGAGAGAGAGAGAGACAGATAGACTTGGCAGTGGGTTGGACAAATAATATTGATGAAGTATTATTAAACCTTATTAAGAGTGTATTGCTGTCTGTTTAATTGTTTTTGTAATACCGATTTCTTTTTAAGAAAGAAAAATAACTAACATATTAACATATCAAATTTTCTAACTTTATCTCTCACTATTATAAGCTCTTTTCATCAATATTATTACTGCGCCATCATTTTTGTTCAGGTAACTAAATTTTTTGTATAACCTTGTGTATTAACTCACTTTAATATAACATAGTTTTTTAACGGAAATTTATAGATATATCAAGATGGGAGGTTCAGATGATGATAGAAAAACGAGGGAGAAAGAGATGATTCAGCAGAATAAGCATATTTTTTTTTTTTATCGCATCGTCATCGGCAAATTTCGCCGATTAATTTTGGCCGGACTACTTTTAATGGATTTAATTTTGAAATAATATTAAAATAATAATATAATAATAAAATATTAATAATAATAATAATAATAATATAATTATATATATATATATATATATAGTATATATATATATATTTTATATATATCTTTATATATTATATATATATATATATATATATATATATATATATATATATATATATATATATATATATATATATATATATATATTATATAACCATTTTGCTTATGGTATGTATGACATTTCCAGTGCTAATGGTTCGCCTTTCGGTCCGCCTTTCTGTTATGCGTTCATATCCACACTCATCCTCCAGACAACATATCTTATACACATACTTATAACCACACCCCTCTCTAGACAACAATCTTACAGACATCCCTATCCCTTAATCTCAATACGTGTAGGGAGAAAAAATTGCCCACATCGTATGTCCTGCGTGTCCTAGAAAGGCGCCTAAGGGACGGTGGTAGTTAGGTTGGGCTGCCTACTACCACTTATCTTTTGCCAGGATGCTAAATGCATGCCTCGGAGAAGGTTGTGATCGCAGTAAGCACCCTTCTATCCTTCGGCGAAAATGTATGAATCGTAATTGTATAGAAAATGTCAGAGGAATAATGTTGAGGAGATGAGGAGAGAGAGGTGATGATTGTATTTAGAAAGGGCAAATTTGATTTGCTCGCTGTGACTGACAAAGATGAAAGGAAACGGTGAAGAAGGAAGTGGTGTGTTGCGAAATGTGTTTTTTTGCTGTGGAAAGGAATAGAGGGAGGATATGAAGGATTTGCAATTCTCCGATGAGTTGAGTTGTGGTAGGAGCTTGGTAGTTTTGTGTGTGTGAGTCAGAGTCTAATTTTTAAAATTAAGTTTGAAAAGGTCAAATTTGTGTGGTTGCGTATGGTTTATCTGAGAGTAATGTTGAAAGAAGAGTACGATTTCTTGGGGGAATCTGAATGATGTTTTTGGATGGGGGGGAATGGGAAGATTCAAGTTTCATTTGCCACAAAATGCCCATTTAAGGAATTTTTTTTTTTATAGTTGCCACCACCACTCACGGGCAGAGGCCTATTCAAGGAGGGGGTGTAGTACTCTAAAAAGTTCACCCTCTAAGCGCAAATTACCCATATGAGCACAGACGCAGGCTTTAAAGTGAGGAGATTAAGATTCAGTAGGAAATACAGAAGATGGGAACGAGAAATTCCACAGAACAGAGTGGTGGGAAAGAAGGAAGCACCACAGCCAAACTAGCCTGGAGTTACCAATGTCAACA
>JABUQX010133469.1:0-20000 GCA_015478945.1 Trachelipus rathkii | reverse complement strand
CTTCCTTCCAGTTAATTTTTTCTTTCCTCATCAATTCGCTTCTAAACTAAATCTTTCTTTCCTCATAATCCATGGTTCGATCGTGCTTATTCTCTGGCCATTCAGGCTAGAGACAGTGCCTATCGGGTGTGGAAAAATTCTCGTTCTCCTATCACTCTCGCTAATTTTCATTCAGCTAGAAATCGTTGCAGGGATACTCTTCGACGAGCAAAGCTGGCTTTCATCAAAGGAAAGTGCGCTAACCTCCTTGGTTCTCCTACTGACAAATCTTTCATCTATAGCAACTTCTGAAATCTGATTTCCTCCTCTTATTGATCTTGATCATTGTGTGCTTTCTCCAACTGAAAAGGCTAAACTCTTCGGCCCCTCGCTCAACTATAACTCCTATGTCTATACTAGCACTTTCCTCCTCGCGTGTTGGAGCTCTCACAATTCCAAACCATTCCGAATAAAAAAGGAAGCCGCTCTGATCCTTTAAACTATCAGCCCTGTAGCTCTCACTTGTATTCTTCTAAGATCTTTGAAACCCTTCTTCACTCTCACTTCTTAGACCATTTGGAAACTCGCTCCGATCGCCAGTACGGCTCTCGTTGCAAGAAGTCTACTGGTGATATATATTCCTATCTAACCGATTTATGGTTTTTCGCTCTTAGGAACTACGGGGAGCTTGATTATGTGGCTCTTTTTTCTTTTTTTATCCATTTGACCGAGTATGGCACGCGTCACTGCTCTCCAAGCTCCCCTCATTTGAGTTTCCTCCTTCTCTTTGCTTACTTAAATCTGCTTTCTTTCAAATCGCTCACTATCGTCTGTTGTTGATGGGGCGACTGCTTCTTCTTTTCGTCAATAGTGGGTGTTCCTCAGGGTCTGTCTATCTCCTACCTTTATTCCGACTTTTCATAATGATCCTTTCTCTTCACAACTTGCACTCTCTAACCTCGAACTCCTAATCTCTCACTCGTTGTCGTATTCCCGATGACTCGACTTCTTTCACTCAATCAATTCACTCCCACTTTTACTTTGGAATTGCCTCTCGTCTTAAAATTTCCGATTCTATTCTCGCTATGGATAGAAATGAACTTTGTGAAATTCAAATTCTTTAAAAACCAACTTTTACATCTCCTTCTCCAAAATACCATCTACTTTCTGATCTCTTTCGACGGTTCTGTGTCTCTCCTGTTACCAATATAAACATCCTTGGCCCTTAACATAAACAAAACAAAATGTCTTGGAAACCTCACATCACAACGTTGCTAGGGCGGCCTCAAAAGAGACTGGAAGTTCTGTTTAGACTGTGAGCCTTTCCTCCTTTTCTCAGTTGCTCCGCTCTACAAAGGTCTCATCCGCCTATGTATGGAGTACTGCTCGCATATCTGGGGGGGGGGGTGCCTGGTTTTATTACTCCGGCTTTTGGACAGGCGAGTAAAGGCTTATAAACTATTCGACTTTCCAGTTCACTTGACCTCTATCTTTGCGGAGGCGATGTTGGTGCTTTAAATCTCCTATCCTTAGGTACGCAGCGAGGCAAGTGCTCGAGGGAATTATCATTTGCGTACCACCTTTACGGCGCCTTCGTAGCACAATAGGTGCTGTATCTGCGCACGAATATTGTTTTGACATTGGTAACTCCAGGCTAGTTTGCTGTGGTGGCTTCTTTCTTTCCCACCACCTCTGTTCTGTGAATTCTCTTCCATCTTCATGTATTTCCTACTGGAATTTAATCTCCTCACATTAAAGCCTGCGTCTGTGCTCAACTGCGTAATTTGCGTTAGGTCGAGACTTTGGAGTTCTACACCCTCTCCTTGAATAAAGGGCTCTGCCGTGAGTGGTGGTGACAACTGTAAAAAAAAAATCCCTGAATGGGCAGATATGTGGCAAATGAACTGTCTCCTATTCCCCCCATCCACAACATCATTCAGATTATCCAGAAATGTAACTCTTTTCAACATCCCAGCTCAGATGGATCATATTCGCAAGCCACCAAATTTGACCCTTTCAAAACCTTAAATTTAAACCTTAGAACTTCTAGTACTTCACACACACAAAATCTACCATAGCTCTCTCCAAAAACTCACTCATCAGAATTGCAAATCCTTCTATCCCTCTCATTCCTTTCCCACAGGCACAACACATTTCACACCACCACACCACTCATTTTCCACCGTTTTCCTTTCATCTTTGTTTCAGTCAAGCGAGCAAAATCAATTTGCCCTTTCCTAAATACCATCCTCACCTCTCTCCTCAAGCCTTTTTTCCTCTGACATTCATATACAGATACGATTCAATTTTTGCCGAAGGGATAGAAAGGGCGCTTATGCGCGACCGACCTTCTCCGAGGCTCATTAGCATTCCTGGCAAAAATAGGTGGTAGTAGGCAGCCAACCTAACTACACCGTCCCTAGTCGCCTTCTACGACACGCAGGACATCCGATGTGGGCAATTTTTTCTCCTACACGTATGGATATAAGGGATAGGGATTTCTGTAAGATGTTGTCTAGAAGGGGTGTGGATATAAGTATGTTTATATGATATGTTGTCTGGAGGATGGGTGTGGATATGAACGCATAACAGAAAGGCGAAACCATTAGGCACTGAATGTCATACATACCATAAAACCAAAATGGGTATATATATATATAATTAATTATATATATATATATATATATTATATATATATATTATATATATATATTATAATATATATATATATATATATATATATATATATATATAAAATTATTATTATTATATTATTATTAAATTATTATTATTATTATTATTATTTAATTGAATATTATTGTGTCTTCAAAAATTTCTTATATTTTGTTCAATTAATCGGCCAAAAATCATCGGCGAAAATTTGCCCGATGACGATGACGGATTTAAAAAATATGCCGGATTTTGCCGGGGATACGATGAAGGATTAAATCGTCCCATCATAATATATATATATATATATATTATATATATATATATATATATATAGTATATATATATATATATATATATATATATTATATATATATATATATATATATATATATATTATATATAATATATTACTACACTAATATTGTATCGAATTCAACCTTCAATGCATAGGTTTCAGTAAACTTCTCGATGGCTTTAAACAAACTGATGGTTTCCCCAACTTTTTCAAAACTGGTTTTCCAAAGCATTTTTTTCAACTGTAACAAAAATACGATACCGAACATTTCGGATCTTCGCTGCCAATGCCACCTACAATTACTTTTGAAAGCAATGTAAAACAGATTTATGAATTCTTAAATATAATATGGTTTATTAAAAATTAAACATAAAAGGTTTTATTTCAGGTCATTTTCCTTCAAAGTTTCCAAATGCAGAAGGGCATGAATGTGTTAGGAAAGTTTATACCTAGCCACGGACCTGGATTGATTGTTGCGTATCGCTCATTGTTCTTAATGGACATGTGACATTTTCAATGTTTAATCCCAAAATTGAAAAAATTTCCCTAGCTTTGTACAGTGGACCCACGAAATTTAATTACAAAAAAAATAAATCTTAGAATAATGAATAGGATGGTGCTTTGTAACTGGGATGAAAATGGATGTATGGAGTGTGGAAGGAACCCCTTCGAAAATTTTCTGCATACATTGGCAGAAATGAAGAGGTCATAGGTGAATGTGTGTGGGTTTTTGGATGGTGCAAGAAGGAATAGGTATTTTGGGGGATGAGGTCATTAGTAAGGAGCGGTATGGGTAGAGTGAGAAAATTGAAGAATGGTAAAACTGCAGAGGTATAGATGAAATTACTGTGAAATGATCAAGAAACGGAGGCGAGATGGTGATTGATTGGATTTGGAAGTTGTGTACAAGCAATTTACTGGAGGTAATAGTTCCTAGAGGATTGAGGACGCAGTAATTAGTACGCTTATATAAGGTACTATAGGAATTACAGAAAGGAATTAGTTTTATTGAGTGTTGTAGGGAAGAATATTATGCTGGGTATTTTGGTCCACAAGCGGTGCGTTCGAGTGAACTGAAGGTTGAAATTGGTGAGAGCAAGGGGTGCGTTTTGGAGTGGAAGGGAAGGGATTGTGGTGGATCAAATCTTTAAAACTATTGAAACGGATTGATTTGAGAATGAGGGAAAAGAATAATAATTTGTTTTCAGCTTTTTTTAATGATTTTGCAAACCAGCGTATCGATAGGATTAATATGGACACCTCTATGACAGGTGTAAGTGAAGCTTCTGAAAAGAATCAAAAAAAGTATGTATGACGATAGGTAAGCGTGTGTAAGAAATAATGGTGTCGAAAGTGGATTGGTTTAATATTAATAGAGGAGTGAGGCCGGGTTGGGATGTGTTCTCCTTGGTTATTCAATTTTGTATATGGATGGGATATGAAGAATTAAAGGTGGGTGGCAGGAGATTTGGGGTTTTTGTTTAGAATGATGGAGAATGGAAGAGAAATGGAAGGTGCCTTCCTATTAAATGCGGATGATTTGGGTTTTTGTTGCGTGAATTCTGGAAGAGTTTGGAAGGGGATTTGTAGAATTTGGGCAGGGTGTTGTAAAAGGAGGGGTTTGAAGTAGAAAACGTAGATAAGAGTAAGGTTTAGTGGTTGTGAACATGAAGGACGGTCCTCGTGTGAAAGTTTACGTTAGATTTGTGAGCAGCTGGAACAAGTGTCTGTGTTTAAATATTTAGGATATATGTTGGAGAAAAAGGGAACGGATGATGAGGAGTGTAGTAGGAAGGTGTGAATGGCAGGAAGGGTGGGCTGGCTATTAAAAATTAAAATCAAAAAGAAAAACTAAGTCTGAGTGCGCTAGGGTTTACATGAGGGTATGTTGTTACTGGTGTTAATGCATAGTAGTGAGACATGGTCTGGAATAAGAGGTATTATACATCTAAAGTCAATTGTGTTCAGATGGGGGAGCAATCCTTTTTGGTTGGCGTGTTAGGGTGAAGAGAAGAATTGTAAAATAGGATGAACTATCCTGAGAGTTTGGTTTGGTGGATGTGAAGGAAAGGGAATAAACTGGAGGAATAAATAAAGTGGGTGTTTGACAATGGTTTTTGGTCCATGTAGGGGATGTTATGATAGTCGGTTGGTTGGATCGACCGGCCCTGGAACCCGAAGAAAAAAAGTTGGGGTATTGAGTAGAGGAATGCCTGGAGAAGAATGTGTTTGCAGGGAAGCGGGGAAGAAAGGGTGAATAATAGGTGTGAATTGCGGGTTTTGTGAGGGGTATGGTTGTTGCCACCTGGGCCAAGGGATGAACCCTCAACATTGAAGAGATTCACATTAGTGAGGGTCCGTCCCCGGTCCCAGTGAAGGGCTCTAGGGGTGGATTTTCCTGCGACGAGTTCTTCAAGATAGGTATAAAGGGGGGGCCAGGTAAGGCTGGGCTTTCCTTTTTCGACTTGTTGTCATATTCCCTTCTACCTACTTTTTCCTGGATTTACCGGGTGGCCATGTCATGCACCTCCCAGTTTTTGGGGAAAGAAGGTAGACTGATGATGAAAAAAAAAAAATGTAAATTGGATAAATTAAATTAAATTGTGTGAACTATAAATATAATATTTTTCTTGACTTCCTTTGAGAATTTAAGGCGAAGCTTTTCCCCTCATCTCTTTGCTCTGTGGCTTTCTTAAACCCATCAATTAGAGGGACTTTAATTTATGAAAATTTCAGGTTTTCACTCTCTCTTTCAGCGATCTTTTCCAATCTCTTAATTCCTACTTTTCTTTCTGGGGAGGGAGTAGGGTGTAAAGTTTCTTACCACTTTACATTCTTTCAAATGTGCCCTTCCGAGAAGGTCCCCCAGGTTTTTTTTTTTTTTGGGGGGGGGCCTAGGGCAGATACGCTGTTTTGGCTGGCCGACTATGGCGGATGCTGGTTTTATTCTATTAGTAACATTTACGCCCAAGTTAGAGAAGTTTTAAGCGGGGTAAAAAGGAAGAACGTTCAACAATTCTCTGGCTTGCAGGGCCAGTGCACTACCTCGATCCACAAAAACCCTCATCTTAAAATACTTTTAATAAAAAATAAATAGATATATTTCTAAAATACCTAAATATGAACTATGAAAAAGTTAAACAAAATGGAGAAAAAGATGTTTACATTACCTGCCTCTGGTTTAAGGTCCTCGACTCCCAATTATTTAACGGTATACCGTATTTTTGTTTGCTGCAATTTAGAGACGAGAGAGAGAGACGAGATAAGACTCCGCACAAGGACCTTTTTAGGTACCAATTTGCAATTTTAGAGTTAAATCACTCTTTTATGCCAAGAGTAGACAGCGAAAATAGAACCAGACCAAATTAACCTATGACAGTAAATCAGACATTAAGCAGTACGACGATTATCTTATGTAAGAAGTGGGAAGTGAAATGTAACGATAAGATGATGAGCAAAAGAAGAAACACGGGCCCACAAAGAAGTGACATTTTTAGAGGTAAAGTAGTAGACAAGTGGAGTAAGACACCGGATCAAAGAAAAATAGTTTTACGAAGAAAGAGAATGAGTAGAGACAGAGGTGTAGACAGAGATCTAAAATGTTTAAGAGCGCACAATAGAAAAAGCAATTCCGCTATCATTTGGGGTTATTTTAGACTATGAATGTAAAGCAAGTGAAGAATAAGAATGTTCAGGGAAGAGGACTATGGCTACAATAATAAAAAAAAAAAAAGATCCATGTGAATTGGTTCCTTTGGGCCAAAATACATCAAATATCCAAATAGATTTTACCAAAAAACCACCAAATGGAAAGAGTATTTACAAACGTAGTCGACATCTCATAACAGTTATTAGATTAACATATGTCTCACTTCTGCTTCAATCAATGGCAATAATTTTTGTAAATGACGTCGGGTTATAATTTTAACAATTCATTCTTAAAAGCTTAACTTTCTCAATAGAGCTCCAAAATGGAATAGTCTCTAAGGTAAATACCTAAATCCCGATAATAACTGATAATAGCCTAATACAGGGGAAAATTAATCTAAAATTTATATAATAAAGTGGCTATTCTATAATAGCCCAATATAATATCGTATAAAAATAATTCTATAATTATAAAAGTTACAAAAAAGTTTGAGGGATATTGAAAATGAAAGTATTTTTATATTTAGGTGTGAGAAATAATAATATAATCACACGTATTATTATAACATAATATATATAAGGTGTTAACTCTTTATAGAATGTTCTGTTAGGTAATAAGGATAATTAGGTTCTCTATAAGAATACTATAAATAAGATAATGAAATAATATAAATTGATATAATAGATAACATGAATAAGAATAAAATAGAGTATACAATGAATATAATAATAAAAAAAAAAAATAAAAAATTGAGCTTATAAATATATATTTCAAACAAATATAATAATTGCTATATATTTATCATCCCGCTTCAACCTTCGGTCGCTCATCTGAATATATAGGAGGAGGCATGCTCGTTAAGTCAAGGCAGGATTGGGAAATCGCACCACACTACTTGTTTAAATAAATTATGTCTCTATTCCTCCCATAAAAATCTGTCCATTGTAATAAATAAACTTGTAGTCATAATAAAAGATAATTATCAGCATAATTAATAAAAATATATTCTAAATAAATAATAAAATAATATAATAATAATTAAATAATAATTAATAATAAATAAATAATAATATAGTTAATACTAAATTAATCTTTATACACTTACACTCACCCAAAGCCACTTACATGTAGCTGGTAAATGGTGTGTTATGATAACTGACGTGAACTACTTAAAATTCAACCTTGGCAAAAGTAAGTTCACGACAGTAAGATAAAAAATAAATATTAGAACAGGCACATGCTGTGTAATAAAATTATAAGGATTTAAGTGCGCACACAAAAAGAGACACTCTTTAACCAGAGACCCCCCTTTCTAACATTTCAATTTAAATTTTACCTTATTATATAGTGAGAACTCGTCGCAGTTATCAGGAAAATATTTAATACTCACTACTTAAAGAGTCTTCTAATGAGAAATCACCTGACTCACGATTACTAGGGACTACCTTCACATAGTACATATATTAGTCTAAGATTAGTAGGGTTCATTCCACTCTAGCTCCAAGGTAGGGCCTCATTAACCATACCCCCTCAAAGAAACCCCTCTCAATTCTAACTCCTTATATATTAATTGGATCTACCTTTATTATCTCGCCTCTGCCAAACTCAACCACCTCTCCTTCAGACATTTCGTAATTAAACACTGTATACTTACAATCCACCTTATTTTCTATATCACCTCACTCACCACGTTCATTTCACTAGATATAACCTCACGGTCGTAATTACCTCAAACTAACACTCTAATCACTACTATTCAATCACTGACTATTTAAAAAATAACCGTATACTAGCTTACCTATACTATCCCATTTATAGGATCCCATCTTCATACTGTTTTTCACACGAGACACTCTCTCAACGTTCGATCAGTTTCTCAGAAATTTTATTTTTTTGTCTTTCATGTTTGTACTCCCTTTCTTCACCACCACCATAAAACCCTCCTCTATGTGTCCGAATTAACTTAATTTTCCATCCTCCCAAATATTTATTCGCACTATATTCTTTTCCACCTCAAAACAAAATTTACTCTTTCACCATTAGTTAAACTATAAAAGTGACATTACGAAATTACAAATAATAACTAATCTTACTCTATTCTATCTTGATAATTTTCGAAATTATTACAATAACCTTATACTCGTCAGTTTTAATTATATATTTTTTTTTGTTTTTGTTATATAAAACAATAACAAGTAGCCCAATACCCAAGGGTCCCTAAGATCGACACAACTAGGACCTGCCGAGCCTACAGGACGTGACAGTCCTTAGTCGTATCTATAAAGGAATTTAAGTGTCGTCCAACAAAGGCCGCCTTTTCTGACTGCCAGAGATTATGTCATGTATGAAAAGAACTTAACCATCTTCCCCCTCACTGGGCGTGAGGTCCGTTCTTCTCGCAGAATCCCCCACGCATCTATGGCATATTTTGAGGTATTCTAAATATAGTTTACAGACTCAGAACCACCGTGTTTGCCTTCCAGGTTGCCCCTCCAACCGCGATGCTATATAGACTGGATCACAAGAAGGCGATCCTCCCCCTCTAAATCTGATCACCCCGTCTGAGTCTCAATAGTGAGAAACCACTCATGGATTGTTACGAAAAACATCATATTTCCTTAAAATATATGCCCTAAATTAATTAATTTTTAACAATTTATTTAATAAGATGTAAATATAAAACTATTAGCGCAAATAAAGATTCCAAAAGAATAAATTAAGAGAGAGAGTTTAGAGATAAGATAACGATAAGCATATTTCGAGAAGAATATTAATCGTTCACTAATGTTACTGTGAAAAAAATCACATAGTTAGTAGTGAGGGGAGCCTAAATAATTATATAATTTTTTTAATTACATTTATATAAATAATTAAATTATAATTAAATGCACTTATATTATCGCATGTAATTACCAAATAAATCTAAGTCTAATCATCTCTCGGAACCTTTCTTTTTTCACTCCTCCAAGTGAACGGGTAGTACTTTTCGAGATAGGTATTATCGATTTGTTAGAAAATGCAACCACACTCGGATTAAAATCCAAAGATGTGTAATGTGTTTAAAAATATTAGAAAAGATTACAATTCGAACTTTTGAAATCAATTGCCCGTACTCACCCCTGAACAGCGTTAATGGAGATCAAAAGCCCATGCTATTTAAAACCGCCCTTATAAAGCATAACACTTTATATTTTAAAATATAGTAAAGAAAACATATAAGGATATCACGCAGAGTAAAAACATGTACCACCCGAAGAGTTCAACGCAGGTACACAACGACCACAGAAACGGACCTATGGTACCCACCTTAATGTGACATCTTTACGTCTCAATAAGTGGGGTATCTACCATTGGTATCCACGGGGAACCACATACCATACCCTACCTCACAAAACTCACGCCCATTCACTCCTTTATTATGTTATACTATTTCTTCTATCGTCACTTCATCGCCAAACATCTCTATTCTCTCCTCTCATTAGCTAATTTCATTATAACGACTCAATATCTACTAATACTATTTATCTATCCACGAATACTCCTAATGGTCCGATTTCCAGCTACCTACTCACCAACTTAATACAAATACTTGATACTAAAAACATATATACCGACTATCATCCTACATCCTCTATTCCACTAAGAGAACTCAATACCTCAATATCTAAAAAGTCGTTATAACTCTCCAATGTTACGTCGCCCTGTGTGTATACGCACACACAGCAAGATACTCTACCTAACGAATAACCGTTCTTGCGTCTGTCATAAAGGCTACAAATGCATTCTCAGTTATCAAATTCTCTCACACCTTACACGCCCCTTAAGAGTTTTGTATTATGGTTGAATCAAGCCATGTGTACTTTAGATCGGTTTTACCATTCCCGTTCACCATTTCAGTACACTTATTCACATTCCTATATTAGTAACACAGGAAAACAATCTCAACACAACAATCGTATATAAATTATAGTCAATAATAATTAATAATGAGATAATAATTTATATATATACATTATAAGGTAGTTACTGATGAGATGTGAATGTAAGCGGATGAGTCTTAGTGAGATGGAGATTCAAATTCCCATGCCATCAACTAAGTTGGAGTGGAAGTGGTGAAAATTGAGATGTGTGTGGGTTGTGATGTTAAGAAGTAATATATTTTGGGATGAGGTATTTGTAGAAGGAAGTAATAGGTAGAGTGAGAAAGTTAAAAATATTAAATTAAATCAATAAGTATAGATGGAATTACTGGCTGAAATGATTTCATGATTGGTGGAGATTAATAAACTTAACACTAACATTAATCTATCACCAGTATAATATTCCTTTAAGCGTAATTTTCAAATAAACAAACCCTAACGGACTAAGGATTCTAAGACTAGTTGCGCAAACACAGCTTATTACTCTCTTATCAACAAATATATACAATTCAGAAACAACAGGACACATCTAACAACTTGTGAACAATAATCATACAGCTACCTATCAAAGTGCAAGTGGAAAAAAAAGACAAAAAAGACAAAAAAAAAAAAAAATCACATATTTAATATTAATCACCAATCTAAACATATTTCATCCTCCAAAACCTCACATTACAAAACTTTCCACCTGTCTAAAGTTATTCTCCCAGTAATATTACTTAAGAACAATATATAGCCGATAGAGCGTACTCACAAAATCTAATATAAAGTGCGTATACTTACATACACGCAAATTCTCTGCATCCACCTTGTTTTACTCTAAAGAACAAACCAAAAAAAGAAACACACAATACACTAATATCGACAGTGTCACACACTATAACCCTTTTAGACTATATCACTCCATAACCATAACTCAACCCCTATAAACCCATACACTTCTGCCTGCCCGGCCAAAATGCTGCATAGACTATGAGACATACAAACTTTTAGCAATCGTTTTTTGCACCTAGAAATACCACTGTCTCCATCCAGACTCATTTATTCTCTCAATCCTTATCCCATTTGGGATTATCACTATCTACAAGCACCCCCTCACCTCACACAAAAATCTTATCAAAGAGAAAACTGTTAATTCAAAACTAATTAAAAATGTCAAAACTTGGAAAACGGAATCAAACATTACATAATTAAAAAAACCCGCTCAAAGCTCCTTCTAAATACCACTCAAAATTTATTTAATTAACTTAAAAAATGCAATAAACAATATATTAATAAAAATATAATGTACTTCAAAAAATAGAAATCCAAAAAGAATTATCATCCCTCACGGACCTCTCCTTTGAACAATCCTGAATCCCAATTTTCCCCCCTTGAGAAGTAGAGTTTTTTTTATGCGAAAACTACGACCTTGACATCGGAACAAAAACAACACACCCACCACCCAATTAAATGCTCAGTAATCCAAATAACTTCACAACAAGTTATATACACTCAAGCTTATACCATTTCTACATGACACTAAAAATATAACTGCCATATAACATCTTTCGGATCAACATAGATAGCTCTAAGCGCAAAATGAGTCACCAAAGTGTATAGCACTATGATACCATAACGGTGAGAAAAAATACCGCTCCTAAGTGACAGCGGAAAAAAAAAAAACAATTGCATATTTAAAATAAATGCAAAATAAAACTCACCAAATAAGCAATATATTCCTTTAAACTAATTATCACGCTCTCACGCCTCACACACGCATTTTGCAAAAATCCAGTCATAACATGAAGATATAAGGAACACGTGAGAGAGCCAACACACGCACAAAAAAAAAAAAAAAAAAAAAAAAAGAATACATAAAAACTTCTACACCTCTCACACATGATCACTCCTTCAGAGAGAGATACTCTCTGCTCTAGATTTCTTACGCCTAGAAAAATACCAAAAACCTCACAGGTTGGAAAAGCCAAATGTGGTTTGTACTTCCCCCAAATTCTTAAAACAAAACTCCTTAAGTAAAGAACCAACTATCGATTAATACCCAACTTTGTGTTAAACATCCATTAGGCACGACGAAGATCTTTTACTACTGGAATGCAACGTATTGACTTTCTAGTTAGAAACTCAATTTAACCCCATTACGTATAGTACGAAAAAAGACACCGTCTATCACTAATCTAACTACCTCAAGACTCCTTACAACCCAAAATTTAAAACACAAATAACTGAAACTTCACCTCACCGTCTTCGACAAAAGCCGCATATGCGAACTTTCCTCCCAGTCACCACACACCGAGTACTCTCTATATACTATGATATATGAAATTTATTTATATTTTAAAGAATTGTAATAATTAATTAAGTAAAATATTATTTCTGATCAAAAATATATCAAAAAATTTTTTTTAGCAAAGTCTCCAACTCAAACTCTACACCAGATTTACTCTGAGTCGCGTATATATACTATAGCGTCACACCCTTTGAATTATGAGGAAAATTAACTCATGATAAACTATATACCTTTCCTCAACCTAGCTTTCTGTAACCTAAGTTTAAAGCGTATAACTCATTATCTATACCTTAGTGGTTATAATACATATATGTGAAATGAAAGAAACATAATTTTACCTATCCCCATAATTATATTACACCACTTTATTCCTATAAACAGTTAAGTCATTGATATATATGTTTCCTTTACCATCCATGAATTGAGTTAGTGAGTTTTTTGTAAGCCCTCCTTAAACCTTTATATATTAATATAGTTAAAATATATAATATATAATAATAATATATAATATATAATATATAATATATATATATATATATATATATATAATAATATATATAATTTATATATAACGTATAATATTTAAATAATATATAATATATATATATATATATATATATAAATTAAATATATAATTAAATATATAATATTAAATTATATATATTTATTATATATTATATATTATATATATAATATAATATTATATATATAATAATATATTAATATAATAAATAATAATATTAAATATATATATAATATATTATATAATAATAATATAATAATATATAATAATAATATATAATATATAATTAAATATATATTATAATTAAATCATAATTAATATATATATATAACCATAAACCTGTATAACAGAGGCATGGTTGAATAAATAAAAATGACCCGTGGTATTGTTCGATAAATGAATGAAGGAAAAACGGTGAATTGGTTTTGTATGACCAAATGGGACCCTAAGGCTTGAACGGTCCGGACCCATTCACAATAGAGTTAATCACTGATATGAGAGGTAAATGACATTAAAGCTCCCGCTCAACTAAACCATACCATTAATATTATAACTTATATTTATAAATTGTATTCACTTCTATTTAAATATTTATTTTATAATTCAATTAATATTTAATTATTATTTTATATAAATTAAACTCTTTCTAGCTCAGCTTAAACTAACTTATTAATTAATTATATATAAATACTATCTGCTATAAACGTGAGTAACTGTGTGAAATGAAGAAGTTAAGGTGATCGCTTGAATTGTAGGGGTAAAAAATATAATAACGTCTATAGTGTAGCGTGGGTATAGATGTGGAGGCGATAACTGAATAAGGTATACGTGTGTGAGTGTGGTGCTAAATAGATACAAATCTTAATCACTCTACTAGTACGATGAGGAGTCACTATTTATCCATTATATCTTATCAGACTACCCTATATAATATTTATAGGACGGACTCTGGAATCGAATTATATTATATATATATATATATATATAATTAGTGATGGGACTGATAAGAATTTTGGTAGACAGGATTTATAACACTTTTTTGACGATTACTATCATTGTGAATAAAATATGAGATAAAATTATTAAAATATTTCTAATATTTTATTAATATTATAAATTTAATACAAAATATATATAATAAAAAAGGAAGATAATAATAATAATAGTGATTCACTATCATTCTTATTTAAATAAATGATGATTTTTTGTTAATTAAATAACATTTAAGTAAATCAATTAAATACAATTAATACTTATCCATGTATTATTTAAATTATCTTGGTTTGTGTATATAATTTTCCCTATGATTTATAAGTAATAGAGATGTAAATATAAATTTAAATAATGATAATAAATAATCAGATTAATATTAGAAAATAATTTTATTAATTAATAATTAAAAGGAAATAATGATGGTTAGTATTAAAAGAGTTAGAGAAGTTAAATAGTGAACCAAAAGGTAATAAGATAATTATATATATATATATATTGTAGCGACCATTAGAATTTAAAAGCCTCACCGCTATTCACTGCAAGATAGCCTGTGTGTTGTGTTTTAATATGATGATATTAAAAACTCTATGTGAAGTTCAACATATTGTACGTTTATTTCCCAAATAAAGTATGACTATCACACATAAATTGAAATTAGTTAAATCTGTAAAATTGGTTAATCATATAATCGATTAAAGTATAGTATGCATTTTGTATCTGAAGAGATGATAAATAGTGAAAAGTGATGAAATGCAGAGTTAATTTTATCAAAAAACATATGTATAGTGAAGGATTGAAATGTGAGAAAAGAAAGCGTATTGATAATGAGTATTAGTGATGATGAAATATTTCACATTTATATAAAGTGTTAATATAAATTATAATTCGCTCTCAACCACACCGGATAACGAGTTTCTTGAGACGAGTTGTGACCGCACACACAAATATTATATAAATCATAAGTAGCATTTATATATGATAAAAAAATTTTATATTTTATATTTTTCAATTTGTTTTAGTTTTAAAGCGTAGTCACTGTAGAAGAAGAAGTTTTAAAATAATGAAAAGAATTTCTTAATATAGTTTATAGTGGTAAATATTATAAGCGTTTCAAGTTTACTTTTTCAGTTTATTGAAGTCTTATTTTTTACTATTTTATGTATTGACTTCTTTTGTGTAGTTATTAATTACTCACCTTAAACTAAATGAATAGCTTATTTAGTATATTAAATGCTTATATATGTAGAAGCCTTCATCGCGAATAAATTTTCAATATAAACACTTTACATATTGCTTAATTAATTCCAACCTATTATTGTGTTATTATATCTGTCGAAGGTGTATAGCTGTGTGTATGATAGCGTTAGTGTTTACTCTTAGTACTTTAAAGTACGGTTCTTTAAAGACCTATACAAGTTGCTAAAGGCATATCCCCTTTTCCTACGTGGAACAAAATATTACGGTGGTTATTTAATATACTAATAGAGATTTAGAGTGATGTGGTGAATGCAATTTCTATAAAGCCATGAGTCATTAACACTCATCTCTCGTGTGTTTTTGTTCTTTTCGCCTGTGGTAACTTGTTCTATTAGATTCTGTGTGATCTCGTTTATGTCGTTTAATGAGATAAGTGACTACGATTTATATTTATAAAAGTAATATTGTACCTATAAAGTTTGATTTTGGACAGGGTCACGTGGGTAAATCCTTTTACTAATTCGACTGTGTTCTATACATTCTTACAGTCGTCGAGCAAATCTAAAAAACTCAGCTTATTCCGATTGGTATAGTTAACATCCCATTCACTCCATAAAACATTGTTTCCGTAAACCAAAATGACTGTCAACTGTATGTGAATAGACCATCCCACAGAGATATGAGTCATAGTACTCTGGTACACGTATACAATGCGTTTCGATCATTACTCGATCTTATAATACCATATTTAATTTAACTTCTATAATATGATAGTATGTTACCCTAATTACTAAGGGGTGGGAGGTATGTGGGCCCTATGTTAACATAAACACTCCTGTAATCACGTCTATCTAGTGAATCTCGAATCTCCTAATTATTCGATATGTTTCACTTATGGTACTATAAAAATCTTTCTTCACTCTATCATACTACATAATAAATCTTGTGATACTTCTGACTATAAATACTTGACTTACCAAATAGATAACAGATTTTCAACGCCTTTTATATATTATGAATATATACTTAACTTAAACTTTATCTTCACGATGAGTAATTGTTTAATTATTCATATTACTCATTACAAAATAACCTTGAAAGTAGTCCTACATATTTTATTAGGTTAATATTTTCAATTTGTAAAATACAAAAATACAATATCTCATGGTGGCTGGGCGCTCCTCGTTATGAGCTTCCAGAAATATTTCATGTAGTTATGGGCAGAAGTGCAGAGAGGGCCGAAATCAATATTCAGGCATTCTCAAAACGATTTCTGGATATAGTAGGTTAGTAGATATAAAACATGAACTAATTAAAGAACCCACACTCACATTCTATAGGATCGTCTAACTAACCATATATTCTGAAACACTTATATAGACCTTATGAGTATTCTTACCACTAGTCCTTCTATCTTACTTTTAAAATTCTATACACTTTATCGGTCCTATCGTGAGTAAATCTACACAACCTTATATAATATCTCATTAATTTTAATCTATACTTCTCATCCAATCAGAGCTCCATCTTAGCCTAACTCGTTGTTATTTATCTTGAGGCACACTATGATCGGGGCAGATTGGGGGGCTTTGTCGAGTTGTTCTAATGCTAACTATATATTAGGAATGAATCTAGCTCATTTTATATATTATTAGTCATCCTCTACAGCAAGTGATATATGTAAAACTTCTGCCGAAAAAGGTGGGAAAAGCTGTATCGTTGATGGAATGAGCAGTATCATTACCTTCTTCTGAACTAAAATTATATTCTTCATCCTCATTAATCCATGGTTCGATCAGTTAGTACATTGTTCTATCTGGCCATTTACAAATGAGCTAGAGACAGAGCGTATATATTAACTGAGTAGTGAAAAAATATTTTCTAGATTCTCTTTAAAATTTCCGTTTATTCATTCACTCTGCAGTGGCAATACGTTTGTACAGTTATAGAGGAAGTAAACTCTATTCTACATATTTGCTCTCTCTATTATCTCGTGAGCTAATATAACATCAAAATCGAAAGTGTGCCTGACTTAGAAACCTCCTTGGTATCTCTCTACCGTCAATGAATCATACATCATTGTCTTTGCCTCCTCATGCACTCAAAAGAAACCGCACATCTCTATTTTTACAATGCACTAACTGTACTGGATAGAATAATCATTGTCATCTTGCCATCGTCTATAATATTACGTCTAATAGAAGGATTGCATAGTCTCGCATAAAGTGTCCACAACTTGTACAGAGGTGCGGCGCCAGAAGCTCCTTTTATCTCGACCTTTCCAATGACTTCTTCTCTCTAGAGTACAACCCAGTGAGCACGAAGATTATGGCATTTCCTCATATTACTCCATTCCTATCTCTCTATCTAGGGTGTTTACCATGCCTTTGCCATATGTATTAACATTATATCGATTACGGGTATGCTAATGGTACTGTATCTCTAGAAAATATCTTATAACGAACGTTAGTGAGTAAAGGTCGAGGTTGGCTATACCGGGATGGTCATATTCCTCCCTCTGAGATATAGTATTTTGATAGGAAGTGTGCTATCCGGTGCTGACCCTCACGTCATCTCGTTTCAAACGTAAATTCTCTAATATTCACTCAATAATATAAACTTTCCCTCACCGTAGTTGTAAAGTTCAATCACTGCCCTGATATGCTTTTTTCCAGAAACTACGTTTATTCTGCGAAGAATTACACGTGAGTAGCGCCTATCTGTTATTATACGGCCTCGTTTGAACTATCCGCTACCCTGTGAGTAGCTCTCCCTACTCTCGTGCTTCTCTCCATAAGAGGACCGCTCTCTTTGTGAGAAACCCTTCTAACTCTCATTTCTTATAAGATCATAGGTGAGAATCTTCATTCACTTCTCCGATCGCTGTGATATGGCTTTCTAGGTCATAGTATTTACTGAGAGTTCACTAACTGGCGATAACTTCCTTAATTCTTACTGATTTATGGTTTTCCGGCTATAGTTAAACTACGGGAGACTTTAGCTGATGAGTGAGCGTCAATTGACTTAATATCCAATTAGACTATTTATTGACCAGGGTACTATGGCATACGCAGTTATCAACTGCTCCTCCAAGCTCCCTTCCTTTGGGTTTTCCTCCTTCACTTTGCTACTTATGTCTAGTTTTTTCTCTCAAATCGCTCAATGCGGACTGTTTAGTTGACGGATATGGTGACTTTATCTTCTTATACTTTATTATCTGTTAATTGTGTAGTGTGTTCCTCAGATGAGTTCTTAGTCTTTTACTCCTCATACTTTTATTCTTTAACTCTACTATATTAACTAATTCATTCTTCAACTACTGACACATCTAACTCTAATCCACTCGTAATGCCGATGTGACATCGACCTCCTATTAATTCTTCAATCTCTACCGTTAATTATTCAATTCTGCTCACATCTATTTACTTTCTATGAGGTTGCCTCTGCGTCCTTAATCTTTCCGATTCTATTCTCGCTGATCTGGATAGATTTCCGGGTGGGGTCGTCTCAACCTTGTGAAATTTAATTCATTTAAAAAACTCAACTCTACAAATTTCTTTCTCAAACACCTTCCAACGTTCCTATCTCTTTCGACGGTTCGTTCTCGTCTCTCCTTTGACAATATAAACATTCTTCTCGTCGCTTAACATAAACAAAAAAATGTCTTGGGAAATCCTCACCATACAACGTTTGCTTGCGGGCGGCCTCAAAGAAACTGGGGTTTCTGTTTAGACTGCGAGACTTTTGTTTCCTCTTCTCAGTTGCTCCGGCTATACAAGTGGCCCTCATCCGCCTTGTATGGATACTGCTCTCATATCTGGGGGGGCTCTGGTTTTCACCCGGCTTTTGGACAGGGTCAGTCAAAGGCCAAAAGACTTATCAACTGTTCTGTACTTTCCAACTTCACTTGACCTCTATCTTTGCGGCGTCGATGTTGGTGCTTTTATCTCTTTTCTATAGGTACCGCAGCGCAGGTGTCGAGGGACTTGTCACTCGCGTAACAACCTCCACCTTTACCGAAACGTCCCTCGAGCACAGGGGTGTGTTGGGTAAAATGGTTAAACCCGGGTGTGGCTGCTGCATAGGTTTAAGTGTAGATTAGTTGAGCTCAACACCACAGATGCTAGCTCCGCCCATAAGTAGTGCTTACTTCACTTTCACAGCCACTATTCTGTTATCTGGTGAGGAATATCTTCATCTATCATGTGTATTTCTTGCATGAATTTTATATCTCTCACGTGCAACTTCAAAAAAGCCTGCGTGGTTACAAGGGTTTTCTGTGCTCATCTGCCTGTAAGTTGTGTAACTTCTGATAGTGCAGATTATTATGTTAACAACCCACCCTCCTTGTTTTATATTAGGGCTTCGCCTAAAAGCTGTATCTGTAGATTATTGCGCTATTGAAATACATTTTTAGTTCAGATAGAGTTAAGGGTATAATAAGGTGTCAACTTAATATAAAAAAAAAAAAAAAAAAAAAA
>JABUQX010133468.1:0-52550 GCA_015478945.1 Trachelipus rathkii | reverse complement strand
TTCAATATTTGAAAGGCTTCAGAATAGCGGAATAGACTCAAGTATGCCTAGCAAAATATTATACCCTAGATACGAATCCGCCGATACAGCTCGCTTAGAGCAGTGATCAATCGGTTATATCAGGCACGTAACGGACGATTGTGGGTGAAAAGTTGTTGAAGTGACGAGATATTTCTGCTGATGCAACTTTCCCACACTGAAGAAAGGGAGTTGCGGAATTACTAGCTAAGAAATCTAAGGTTTCGAAATCACCTTTAGTGTTTGGCGAATTACATTCGACGGACGATCTCCACACAGCTAGATTTAAACCAAATAATCAGTTGATGGTGCGAGTCCTTTTTGTGTGCACTTCTGATAGATTTTCTTCCTCGGTTAGCTTCTGCATACTCTTGTACCACTAAAGGGTTGCCGAAAGTCTACCTGTGGAAGATCACGGGATGCAAGCTTTTGCTGCTATGATGAGTAACTTCTGGAAGAGAGTTAAAGGGCAAATCATCAGTGGTTGGAAACCCGCCTTGTTGATGGGAGAAGAAAGCGGAAAAGCTTTGGTCCTACCTGAATGAAAATGAGCCTCACTCCGTATAACGCCGTATGACACCTAGCTTGGATGTGGATTTTAGCAGTAGGGCTCAGTGTGCCAATCAGTTTTAAGGATAGTGGGGTAATGATCACTGCCGGTATAAGTATATCAAAGTCGGAACCAACGGTAATGCCAATCGCGCCATAAAGAGAAGGGAGAAAATTCTTAATATATTCTATAAAAGAAGAAAATGTATATCTAAACGTTAATAGGTAGAGAGTACTGTGATAAGAAATCCCAGGGAAAAGG
The DNA here is from genome assembly GCA_015478945.1 of Trachelipus rathkii. Lineage (NCBI taxonomy): Eukaryota > Metazoa > Arthropoda > Malacostraca > Isopoda > Trachelipodidae > Trachelipus > Trachelipus rathkii. The sequence goes on along the minus strand of JABUQX010133468.1, from coordinate 51,721 downwards.
GTGTCAGGAGATCAACAAGGATCTTAGACTTAAACGACGTGACTGAGTCACCCCATAAAGGGTGGCAAAGGAAGAAGTCTCCCAGTATTATAACTAGCCGGCAGTGAGGGAGCTCCCTTAAAAAGGTTAAGCTATGTCGACCTTAGTAAACGCACTCTCGAGCATAGAGATCGACACGGACAATTGAGCTCGAGTTGGACAGTTGACATTGTTTTGTACTGCATGAAGTATTGAAAAAGAGAGATTGAGAATTAGGCATATTTATGAGATGACGTATCCTACACCTTTCCTATCATTGCACCTCTTTTTATAGAGGTTAGCGGCGATTTACATTCCGACGGTTGGAAGAAGTCGCGATAACAAAGAGGTCACTATTTGCATAGTTTAAGTTCCTGAAAAACATATGCACTTCTTTGGTGTACAAATGTTTCTTAGTTGAACAAGATCTTAAAAAATTGTACTTTTATAGTAGTAGCCACGACAATTCCTTGAAGGAGGTGGTTATGCTCTGATGTTTATGAATATTTAGATGGCTTTTGGAGAAGATTGGTCTCTATGTGGTCTAGATTGCTGGAGGTGTTATACAGATTTGGAGAAACAAAAAAGCCCTGTAGACGGGGTCCCGACGCAGGAGGCCAATAAATCCTGAGTGGTAAAAATAGTTTGTACAACAGAGATTTGGGTTATACGACTGGTTTTGGGTGAAGTTTTCTGTGGCATTTTGGGGAGGAACTTCGCCATCAGCTCAACCGAATCCATGTTATTATGTGGACTTGGTCTATGACATCCGCTACATTGAAGAACAATTAATCGTGCAAGTCGAATTCATATACATTATGACATTAGGAATCGTTAATCAGTATCTGCCATGCACCAATCTCAGATATGGTGGGAGAATATTGGAGCCTGGTTTTCGTGGAAAGGAGGGAATGAAGGTCTGTCACCGGAAAAAGTTTTCACTTTTTTTGAATAAGGGTGTTTGGAGTTGCGATATTGGATCCTATATAGGATCGGTTGGCGAGTTGACAAAAGTCTAACTGGGAGACTTGATCAATGAATCATCAAGTGGGTGATTTTGGGAAACTGGAAAATTTTGAGACAATAAGATGGAACACCTGGGTCCCCTTCATGCCTATATAACCAACAGATCCAGAACACTTGGAGCGTTTGAGGCGTATGCGTTGAGCGGGTTTTCATTCATCTCTCTCGGAAGATCAGGTAGCATCAAGCTCTATTTGGAAACTATAATCCATTTCACCAGCTGAAGCATAAAATAATTTAGGGAATGATTGAGTTATAGGAAAGTTCGAAGAAGAGTTCATAGAGATTCAAAGAGTTGGATAATATATCTTGTAAATTATCAGAGGGTTGGTTTGTGAGCTGTTCGACAGCTGTGGTTGCTTGAGAACAATCTATTGTCGTTAATGCTTTATTGTGATCTAGGATTAAGCTTATGCTAGATGAACTTATCCTAATTCTATTATTTTAATCGGTCGGTGTGCTGGTTTCTGCTTTGAAATATTAGGTATATAAGTATATTATATTTAAGCGAATAATCTTTTCTTTGCATGGTGCTTATTTTTGGGTTCTGTTTATGGATATCTTTTTCAAGCGTTGGAATAATGGTGGGATAAAGATTATGGGACAAAGACGCAGGTCTCTTATGGGAGTTTTGGCAACTCATTGGGTGGTATAATAATTGGGACTGTTTATCATGGCAGGAATATGCTCTCCAAGCTATGTGGAGAAATCAACAACATTATAGTTCATTGTGTGTACGGTGTAGAGATTAAGTATCACTAACCTATAATAACTACTATTCGGCAGTTAGGATTTGATTACGGTTGGCTAGTACAATCACTTATTGCAAATTGTGATGGTTCTGCGCTGAGGTTATGGGTCGAGGCCCTGCTTTTGTTTGCTATTGTGTCTTTACGAGTCTGTCTGACTATGGTATATCAATACGATACGGAATAATCCCGAGATACGAGGTCTCAATCTGTTCGTTTCTGCACAAGTCAGATTGTTGCTTGAGATCTCGCTTAAGCGTAATATGGGGGGTGAGAAGGAGTTTAGTGCTGATGAGGTATAATGTAGTTTAGTGATCTGTAGAATTGAACATGCAGAAGACGGGGTAAATTGGCATACTACTTATACGAAAGAAGTTGTAGACGGATAGGGAATTTCCTTCAGGTACGTTGTAGAGATATGTGAATCTGTTGAGGCTGGTGGTATAAAGGCATCTCTCCTGTTTAATTTTTGTATAGTGCATAACTCCAAAACCTCCTGTTCAAACAGGTAAGACGGGCATTTTAGTCAAGAGGCACTGTGGATGGAGTCCTGCACAGTTTTTGCAGTGTGGTGTGTTTTCACAGGGAATATGAAATTCTTCTCCGCAGACTGCGCATATGTCTTGCTGTCATCTACAGTATTTTGGGGAATGACCAAACCGCCGACATTTAAAGCAACCTCTGGGTCGGAGAATAAACGTACGAACACTGTAGCTTTAAACCCAATTTTCACCTTAAAATGTGGATAAAGGGTGTTGAAGGTCAGCAGTAAACGAGGATTTGGGATGTCCGGCGAGTCCCTACGTGGTGAAAATCCATAAGCGTTTGTACCAGAAAATCTTTTCTGCTGTAGATTTCTTAGAATGAGAGAAATACCTTCGTATTTCTGTCCTAAAGAATAGATAGTGTCTTTGAATGTATTCCTTATTTCTTCAAAAGTGGAAATAAAATGGGATGTTTCCGAGAGATGTTAATGATGACAAGATGGATCTTTGATTCCGGGTAGTAGCTTGAACGAGAGGGGACCCATTTCTCATTCAACTCCTAAAGCTTTTTCAAGTGCATCGCTAAAAATGATGGTCCTTTGCTCAGTAAGAGCTTTGGAGGTGGTGGATCGCAATAAGTAATACATAGGGAATGTTGTGTCAGCTGACAGTCCTTGAGGGGGGGCAGCATATGGAGTAAACAAATGAGAACAACTAGGACGAAGGGCACCTTTTCGGTGTTGCCCCAACCGTTTGGGCACCTGGGATGTGGAGGGCGTGCCAGGCTCCGATAGCTGGGTGTAGGAAGAGGTCTTCCAGGTGAAGTGGAGAAGATCACGGCATCAATATTCGAAATGCATTTCAGAAGAGTAAGTCCCTTTAATCGGTGCAAGTTCAGTAATCCTTAATACATTAACCTCAAAGGCGAATTAATTTTTTTGCATGGTATATTAAATTAAAGGGGTCCCTTCTCATGATTTGTCAAGCCTTATCAAATTTGTACCCGGAAGACCGCGCTAAGCGACGGGAAATCTCTTATTATAGATGTTCCAAGGGGATCAGGGAAAAAAAAACAAAACCTGGTGCTAGGTCGTAGGCACCGAATCACGAACGGGTGATGCGGTTCATACCCCATCAGCACAGATGACGACAGATGCAACTCCCATAAGCATAAGGAAAGGTGTGACATCGGCGTTCATCTACCTCTCTGACTAAAAAAAAAGAACAAAAGAAAAAATAAGAAACCGTAGTGGAGGAAGAGAAAATGTAGTAAAGAAGAGGATTGAAAACATTCAAAATATATATATATATATATAGTAATATATATATATTATATTATAATATATATATATATATATATATATAGTATATATAAGATATATATATTAACATTATATATGAGATATATATATTATAATATATATATATATATATTATATTATATATATATAATATAATATATATATATATATATATATATATATATATATATATATATATATATATATATTACAGTATTTATTATACGAAGTATATAATATATAATATATAATATATATAAGTAATAATATAGTATATATATATATATATATAGTATATATATATATTATATATATATATATATATATATATATATATATATATATATATATATATAAATATATATATATATATATATATATATATATATATATATTAAGACATAGAACCTATCTATGAAGGTAAAAAAAACTATTTATATAATAACTAAGCCTCTTGATTATTATAGTAATATATATTATATACTATATATATATATACTATAAATATATGATATAATATATATATATTATTGATTGATTGATTAATTGATTGATTGATTGATTGATTGCTCGCGAAAGATTTGATAGTAACTTTTATATATTGATATAATTTTAAAGGACGATATATTATATTATATATACAATATTATAAAATAGTTTAGTAAATGAAATATGTTTTTATATTTTCAATTTTGATATATTATCATAAAATAAGAATAAAAATCTATGTAACCAAATATTTAGATATGAAATGTATTTATTTTGCATACTAATTCTATCCTATATATATACTAAAAGAATTTTTATAAAAAGGTGAATCTAAAAATTATGCTAAGGTCTAATTCAAAAGAATAAAAAATCCCTATAAGAAGTCGTTTTGCCTAAAACCAAACAAAAAGTTCTTCGTCTCCAAAAAAGAAAACTACAACGATGAAAAAGGAAAAGAAAAGATCTGAAACAGAAGACCCAGAAGAACACCCAGCCTACTGTGAACGTCTTCAATTAACCACCACCACTACCTATTCCTATAAATTAGTGACTCCTCAGTGTTTTTCAATTTTACTGAAAAATTATTCTTCATACATGAAAGCCACTATTACCAGTTGAAACAGAAAACCCCACAAAGAAGACTGAGACGAACTACAAATACCAACTTTTGAAGTGGAGGAGCAATACAAAAGATAACTCATATAACTCCTTCACTCTATAATTGGTGACCCAGGAGTGACAAGAACACCCTCTAAACGACGCCTTCAGGCAAATACCAACTGTGAAGAATTGAACTTTAGTCACACCGTTAATCCCAGGCTTACCAGCCTCAGCTTGACGTGACTATTTTCCGTCGACGCTAAATATCCTCATAATGAACACCTTCAAGAAACATACAGACCAGTGAAAACAGAAGTATCAGTCACGCAGTTATTCCCACGTCTACCAACCTCAGTCTAACAACTATTTTCCTTCGACTCTGAGACCAGCTTCAAAATGTCAAAACAATGAATATCTTCAAGCAACATAGAACTGTGAAGACAGAAATATCAGTCATGCCGTTAATTCCAGCCCTACCAGCCTCAGGTTATGTGACTATTTTCTGTCAAAACTAGCAGCAAAATCAAGGAATCCGTGACGCCTCTGACGTTCCTGAAATCCATGATGCCCCTGATGTTTCTGATGTCCATGATGTATCCGATATCCATGACATCCCTTATGTCACTGATTGCCCTTGATGCCCATGATGTTCCAACCTTATGAAGAAACCCTCCACGCCGAATACACTATTGTTAATATGTCACCCCGTGTTTTGTCATTTTAATATATTCTATTAAAACATTATAATATGATATATATAATATAATGATATAGTAGATATATAATATATATATATATAAATATATAGATATAGTAATATATGATATATAATATATAATTGTAATATAATATAATATATAGTATTGATACATCTTATTATATGATATATAGTGTAGTAGGGTATATAATAAGGATTACAAAGTTGGATATTCAGCTCTTGATTAAAACTTTTTTGTTTATATCATGAGACATCAAAAGGGTTTCGAGAGAATTAAAACATAGGAAATTAAATGTATTTTTTACTGTATATAATTATATATGACTATATATATATAGAATAGTATATATGATATGGATAAGGATATATATATAGATAAATATATATTATATATTAAACTATAATTATATTATATCTATGATATAGTATATATATAGATGAGTGACGACTGCGGTGAGTAGCGTGCGTGGCGTGGGCTCGCTGCTCGGCTTTGCCGATGTTAACATTATAGAAGAGAGCGATCTTTTATAAATTTCATAATGTTACTATAAATTTCTCTTACTTTTTTTCGAAAATTGATCAATTAATGAAATCATCAGATAATAATACAAAAAGATTATGTTAAAATTGAAACAAAAGTGTACGAAGTGAAAGCTGACTAGAGAGAGTGCGTAGTTGTGCGAGAGTCCATTAAAAAGGTGACTGTTCGAAGTGCTCAAATCTATGCGAAAGCATTTGTGTACGTTGAAATTTCAAGCTATAAATATGATTTATAATTGTTGCCTTTGAATCTCGTGGTTAACATTGTTTGGCTTGTAGCTGCCACAGTAGGCAAGAATGTTAACCTTTTTTATGTTTAAAAAAGGTGAGCCCTTAATAAGTGTAATTGTGAGTATAATATATAGCATATATAACTATAATATATATATATATATATAGGTGAGTGAGGATATATATATATATAATAATATAGTGATAATGTAAATATAATATACTATATATATATATATAGTATATATATATCATATAGTATATATTAATATACTATATATATCTATAATTATATTATACTATAATATATTATAATATATATATATATTACTATATAAGATTATATATATTATTAAGTATATTATAAAGTAATATATAATATATATATCATATCATATTATATATAAAGTAGTAAGGGTGCAAGATTCGGCAGTCAAAATGTTGCATATGTTGAACATTCGGATTTTTCATGCTTGACCATTGACAAGATGCGGTTTCCAAGGCCTGCGAGACAGTTACTAAGGCCTGGAAGATCGTTTTCTGAAGTTCTGAATCCCCAAACCGATGAAAAATTCCAAGGCATGTCGACACGACTTGGATTTTCATCTAAAGTCATTAGATCTTGAAATTTGATGAGTCAAAGTTTGGGTTTCTAAGGTCGGTGAGACCGATTTTGATGTCTGGAAGACCATTTTTTGAGTATTTTTAACCTGAACCAAAGGTTTAGCCCCACCAAAAAGGGGTCTTGGTTCCTAGAAGCCTTTGCATGAACGCTAAGCGATTTCGAATATTTCAATATCGATTAATAACACCTCGGATGAAATCGATTATTTTAAAATCGATTGTTTTCTTGAATTTGGTACGAATCGATTCTTTTATTTCATCACCGCTAAATTGGAAAAAAATCATTACTATTATTTTACTATCGATAGTAGCTGTAATAATTCATGGAAATGATATGGCAGCCAATCACAGAGTAGTATTACTATGACGTCATTTAGCTCCGCCCCTTTTTATTTCCCCTCCCTCAATTTAGGGGATTTAGAGACATCGTATCCCCTCAAACTTGCTACCCCATTATCTGGTGGTGTCATCTTGCCTGAGACGTGATTGCACGCCGCTACGCACATCAAGGGGGGTGCTGAGCTTCCTCAAGTAAAAAATGGTTGTAGATAGACGAAAAATAAGTAGCTGACAGGACTAGGAATATTAATTGGAATTAGAGAATAGGACGGAGTATGAGTCGACTCATGTGTCGGATCACAGAGCCGGAGCCGGAGCCGGAGCCGGAGCCAGAGCCAGAGCCGGACCAGAGCCGGAGCCGGAGTTTTGAGGAGAGCCGGAGCTTGAGTCAAAAAGAAAAAAGGAAGAAATAAATCGAATAGTTGGAAGAATATGGGCGCAAGGAATAAAGAAGAAGAAATAAAAAGTACCATGTGTCGAAGCAAATGAGCCATTACCGGAACACTGAGCCGGAGCCGGAGCCGAGAGCCAAGGAGGCCGAAGATCGGAGTCGGAGCCGATCCAGAGGAAAAATGAAGAAACGCATGGAATGAAAAACCGGATTTTGCAATCTCCCAACTGGCTTGACCGCGTGTGGCTATATAGTTATATATATATTAATATATATGAAATATATAGTATATATATATATATATATAAGTGAGTATATAATATATTATATATATATATATTTATATAGTAATATATATATATATATATATATAATATATATATATATAAAATATATAATATATATATATAATATTATATATATATATATATATATAAGATATATAATATATGATATATACATATATAATATATATGATAGTATAAATATACTATATTAAAGTTTTAGCTGAGTAAATAAATTATATATATATATTAAATTAGTTATAAGGAGAGTTATATATATATATATATAATATATAATTAATAATTATAAGTTAATAATATTTATAATAATTATAAAGAGTTAATAAATACTATTATATAGGGGAATATATTCTATTAAATATAAGTTAAATTGATAAAAAACTACAAGGGATAATTATATATTTAATATCTATATATATAATATAATTATAATTGGAGAATATATTAAATATATAATAATAATTAAGGTATAAAAGTATGATATAAATATTATATATTTATAATTAGCATTATACTTATAATTAAATGTAAATTATATATATATAATTAGAAGATAAATGATAATTATAATTAATAAATGATATTAATAAATAAACGAGAAAATTATTTATATATAAATTCGTTCCATTCTAACATTAAAAATGATAATAATATAACGATGTATATAAATAATATATTTTATTATTTTAATAATTTATTACCTTAATTTTTTATTCTATAATTATTAATAAAACAATAAGATAGATTATTAATATTTAATATAATTAATAAATTTTTAAAAAAATTAAATATTTAATATAAAATAAATACATATAAATAAATATAAATTATAATTAATAATATAGAAATTTATAGAGATAATAAATAAAATAAATTATAATAGCTTTAGAAGAAAAACTATTAAAATATAAAAAAAAAAAAAAATAAAAAAAAATTAAATTACATTCAATTATTTGTGTAATGCTTTGATATAACAAAGTTTAATGTTAATTTGAATATTCTTGTTCATATTAAGTTATATTTATAATTTATTAAAATATCTTGATTTATTTATTAATCTATCATATATATTATTACGCGTATGATGACTGCTATATATATATATATGACTGTACTATGGATTTAAAGAATAGATACCATAATCATCGCTATATAATTATAATAGAATTAATAATTTAATTAGTTAATAGAACATATATTATATTATTCAGTATATGCATACTTTGCTATTACAAAAATACGAGGCTAAAAATCGTTCATACCAATCAGAAATCATACATTTAGATGACTAATGAAGAGTATTATTGCTAATAAAATATCTATGGAATGTGAAAACCTCAGGAAATTAGCTTATCAAATATCAAATAGGTTAAATGCTGAAGTATAATGGAATATATATATCTTACTATATTACCGTTCTTCATTATTATAATTAGAGGATATTAATCATACATATATATACCCATGTTTTATATCACCAAAATATTATACTAATGATAGGAAAATATATTAATAATATAAATAATATATAATTAATGATATAAATTCTTTTATATTTAATTAATAAAACAACTTATATATCTACTTATAATTTGCAAAATAAATCCTTCGGTTTAATCAAGAAAACTATTTATGTATTAATGTAATTATATGTGACAATTATATATTTAATATATATATATATAATATATGGACCAAATATATTATTAAGTATCATATATATATACTAATAGATAAATATTTATAAATTATATATAGTATATATATACATATATATACTTAATATAATGATATATATATATATATAATATATATATATATTAAGTGATTATACACTATATATAATTAGCTTTGTAGAATTATCTACTATATTATAAGATATCCTATGCTATATACTCGTAGTATATAGTATACTATACTATACTATATCATTCTATGAAGTATACTATTTTAGATTACAATTACATTTAATATCATATATACTTGACTACGCATTAATCATATATAATTCTAACTATTATGAGTATCATATATACAATATAAATTAAAATTATAATTGATTGAAAAATAACTATTTGACATAGGTGCATATAATATATTATATTATTGTCTGTACAAATGTTATTGCCAAGTTATATATATGAAAGATGCTATGGCTATATCAGTAATATATATAGTAATATATATATTATATATATATATATAATATATACATATATAATTATTAAGTACTTTAAAAGAATTTGTCACTAAGTGTAATAGGGCAAATTGTTGATGATATACTATACAGTTATCCATAAGCAAATTACTAGCTATACTATTTATACTAGTGGTTAAGAGCGTATATACTTTCCTATATAAAGCTATGTCATAAATAAAATAGTGAAAAACATAGTAGCTATAGCTATATACCTATTATCTATTGATAATCTTTGATAACATTCAACTGTACTGTTGAAACAAAATAAAAATTGGAAAAATAAATTATAAATATATATAAATATATATATATGTATTTTAGTCAACAACTTTTTACCTTTGCTGACTGGTATATGCTTAATATAAATATGGCGTGATTATAATAATTAATATTTTATTTATAGGTGGTATTTTAATTTTATGTTTGATGTTTATAAATAATATTTCTTTTTTCTCGAAGCCATATAAAAATTTTGTTTTTTGTATTTGAATTGTATTTATATTGAGTTAAATTTAAAGGATAAACTGACGCTTCAAATATATAAATTGTATTAAACATTTACTATTAATTACTGGATACAATACGGAGCAGATCCGAAAAAGCTAATTATGGGAATTGTTGTATCTTTTCATATATAATATCATTCTACGACGGATACGGTGGCTTCGCGTCTAATATACTATACTACATACTAGTATATATATATGTATCTATAATTATACGTGCTAATATAGATATGATAATATATATAATATATAGTATATAATTGATTATATATTATATCGCAAATATAGGTGTATTCTAGAATATATAATATATATATATATATATATACTAATATATATATATATATATACTATATATAGGATATATATAAAAGCTGCGGTCAATGCGCAAAGTAATATCATATATATATATCTATATAATTATTATATATATATATATTAGCTAAATATATATTATTAATATATATATTATATATAATATATAGCTTTATATAGTATTATATAATATATATATATTCAGGACAATAGTTAACAGAGATTGTGTTTGAAAGATACAGAGAAAAGATTATATACAGTAACGTAGGATCGAGTAATATAAGTACATGTAATATACAAGATGATAATAAAAAGTCTTTGAGAAGGATGGAAGAGAGGAAGCAAAAAAGATCGACAAAAGGTTTCATCTTTTGCAGGATTCTTTTTCCTTTGCGTGTCATTGATTGGAACCTTTGCTCTTGCTCCCTTTTTTCAGTTCCGAAATGAGATCTTTTCGTACATCCTTTAAATTAATTTTGTATATATTATATATATATATATATAATTATTGCAAGTTTTAGGAGTTATATATATCGCTAGTATTAAATTGTATTATACAATAATATATAATAACATATCACATATTATATATACTATATGAGTAATAGCTCTTTGATGAGGCTTCATATATATATATATATAGCGACATTAAATTTATATTCTAGCATATAAGATATAATATACACTAGGTGATATATGTCGTTGCTATTAATCTGCTATATACTCGCTAATAAAAATCTCATATATATTTTATCAATAACATGCCGGTATATAAATATTATAATAGATATTATATACTTTTATGTTTTTATAATATATAATATATATTATACTAAATAATTAATTATTAGTATTATATATTATATATTAGTATATATCATATATATATGTAATAATATAGAAACTCTTTAGGCCTAGGGTGACTATACTATATATATATATATTATATATATATCTATATATATATTAATATTTATGTAATTTAATTATAATTAATATAATATATTATATTATAGATTATATATATATAGCCTAATTAATATAATATATAATAAATAATATATATATATATACGTTATAGTAGAGATATATATAATTATATATATTATATATATATATTAAGTATATATATATATATAATATATATAATATGTATATAAATATATAATAATAATATATATATATATTATAACTACAATATTATAATAATATATATATATTATAAAATATATATATTTAATTATATATATATTATATAATAAATATATTACTATAATATATATGATTAAAATTTTTTTGTTACCAAATAGATATGTATATTATCATATTGATACCGTATAATAACTTATTGTAGCTCGCTAATAATTCTATGATATGGGATATATTAATATGCTGTAGTAAAAACATTGATTTAAAGAGAAAGCATAGGTATTATTATCTAGTACTCATATATAATTTATAATATACTATATAAATATCTACATATTTTTACTTCATCTAATTATTAATCTACATTAATAATATTGAGGGAATTATATCGCCGTAATTCAAATCTTTTTATTATATATGATAGATATATATATAAAATTTAATATATATATATTATATATATATATATATAAGCTACTATATATATTATATATATATTAGTGTAAAAATACTATAGTATATATATATATAATTATTATATATATATATAATATCTATTTATATATTATAATTAATTTATTAGATTATTATTTATAATAGTATATATATAATATATATTATTGCTAGCGATAAACGGGCTTGTGTGAATGTCGTGAATTATAATGAGTGAGTCAACTAATAAAAAAACTGATATATTTTATGGCGGAGGCAAGGTTCCGTTCTTTACAGGGGGTATATATATATATTATAATAAAAATAAACAAAATATATATATAAAATAAGAATAATATAAAATAAATAAAAGGCATTATATGAAAGAAAACAAAAAATAGAGACAACAAAAAAGTCAGAGAATCAAAGAGACCAACTAGCCCCCCGCCCCCCACCCCCCCCGCCCCGCCCCCGCGCCCCTTCCTAAATGGCGTGAATAGAATATTATAGAGTAGAGAAAGAGAGAGGGATGTGTGAACAGATAGGTTTTGTCTTTATTTCTGTCGGTATATATAATACAAAAACACGTTATGAATAAATAAGTTTTCCTTTAATTAACCTAGCTACCTATAACTGATCAATATCAAAATTTATTATTACCCTATTACCAACCTATTCCTAAATATAAAAATCGAATGCATATATCAAGAAAATATGTTGGTATGACAGTATAAGACGAATCTATATTACCTTTGCTTATTTAGAATTTAATTTTGTTGTCACCTAAACTTTATCAAACAATACTTCACGTTTCGGAACAAGCAACTAGGTCTCGTCTACGCCCTCGACGTAATCTCCTATAGAGGGAGAGTCATTAAGCTGCATATGCCAATGGGCCAGAAGAAATTTATAAATTCAAGAGCTTGACCTTTATATACCAAGCTCAGCTTAACTTCAGAAGGCCTACGATCTGTCCTTATATAAGTCCTATAGCTTATAGCGAGTCAATTGATGTTTAATTCTAGACAAATGTCCTACTAGAGCCTTTAACCATTCTAACTCAAGGTTCAACGTCATCAGAAAGATCGATGTGAGATCGCAAGATGGAGGATAATGATGATTTTTCCATAAAATGACTCGATAAGCTTTGTCTAGAAACTTAACGTGGTTTGCGAATGCTTAGATCCTCGAATATGATCGTGTAGTTCAAGTGATCCACGTAATATTTAGTTCTCAAACCTGACCATAGCCCCTCTGGACTTTAAGCTTATTCGACCTAGAGTATGACAGAGCTGATTAGTTGTCTCATTCGATTTGCCTCAAAATCTGTTGTAAACTTCTTAAAACTCGACGTCGCCTCCAAACTCGACCCCCAAAATTTTTGGGGCAAAATATGCTTCTTGTTTCCACAACGCTTTAATCACAAATTATTGTGGAAAATCCTTGGAACCTTAACACTTTTTTTAAGCCTTATATTAACACGGATTTTGAATTTCCAAAAGAATCAATGAGGTTTGCCTTTCCTCTCAGGAATAGTTATCTTGCTTTTCCTTAAAATGTAGAATTTATTTAAATTAACGACACCAGTCGTCCGGGACTTCGTGTATACAGCATTCATATGAGTGCTCTTATATAATGAGCTACAATTAACTATGTCATATAAATGCCGCTATCTGCGATGCGTTATGAGCAGTAATTGTTTCTACCTTACTTCGCAAAGAATATTATACTACTAATATAGCCCAATGAGAGGAATTGTTTCGCAAACTTTAAATCTTATTAATTAATGCTCGTAATACAATATATTTGAAGGTATAAGAACGCAACAAATGCTATTAGCAGACATTCCATAAAATTATACACATATTATATAAGAGTATTTTTATATATTTATATTTATGTTGATTTATAAACTTGTTTCATTAATAGAACATTCTTTTTGTGACATTTCATTTATCCAATACTCCTTACACAGTAAATGACCTGTACGACGTAAACCTTTCTATCAATTGAGCTCTTTACTATATTATTACTATATTACTATATATCATATATATAATATAATTATATTATTTATTATCTAGAACGTCCTGAAAAATAAAGAAGTATCAGCAATGTTGATATTTAAATTAGAAATAAATTGAATAATTAATTATTTATTATATATTTTGATAAAAATATTAATAATTATTACACAGAAGCAAAGGGAAAAAAAATTAAGGATTATTAACAAGACTATCCGTAAATGATTTATATATACTTTACTAAGTTATATTACTTATAAGGCTTATTATAAGTAGCAAATCAATGACAATAAATACTCATTAAATTTCTATACGGTATACGTGTCTCCCACTACCTAAGAAAGTATCTTTATATATCTCGAGAATGGAAAGAAGAAAATTTTTATATAATTTATATAAAATTTATTAATAATTTAATTATATATGAGTAAATAAAGCTAATAGATGCTAGATAATATATTTAATATATTTAACATTTTCATTCCAAGTTAATTGTTCTCAGTACATAGGTATAGTGATTTTATGTTTTTTAAACATTTCTATTTTTATTTATAATAAATAATTGGATAATTTGAAATATATTCTAATAGTAAGAGAGAATTGCAACTCGAAAGAAAATCTGAAATTTTATCATACAAGTTATCAGCGTTCTATCGTAAATTTTAAATAGTTATCATTTTCATATAAGTATGATTATCGTACATTTGATCGTTCTATAGAAGTAGGTATATCGCTATAATAAATATAAATACGATATAATGTATATATCAGGTTCATATAAATAACTACTAAATGTCTCAGTTTTTGATGAACGTCCGCTAGTCGTGTATCCTTATAAATAGCGGGCTCTATGCTATATCGTATATATTTATTAAAAGAGTTTTTACCAAGGTCATATCCAATACACTGTTGTATTCTACTGTGTCGTAAGCCTTCCGGCGTCCTTAATTTCTGGACCGGCGCCCTGGCCAAGGGGCTGAGGAAGGGCTTCGAGAAAAATTAATGGACGTCGGGAAGCATTTACGAAATTATAACCTTATTATAGATTTCCCTTTGTAAACTTTTAAAATTAAATTATTTATTAATTTAATATGTTTCAATGAACTTAACACAATAAATTATAAGATGCAAATCTAAAGGTCACTAATAAATGCCATAATTACCAATGTTTTCGGCAGCATTATCAAAAGAGGCAATATGGCAGTAAGATATAGACATTGTAAATGCATTATGTTGAATGCGTAATACTATTCTTGAAATTAAAGTGCTTTGACGATCGAGATTCTATAGAAATTAAATTAGTTAAAAGAGACTGAAGCACACTTTTATATCTTCGGTTGTAAACATAGTTAGAAGACGGGATGCCGGGCACTACTCTATAAGTAATCTCCAATCAGATGGCAGTTTTGATTCCCATTGCCAACTTAAGTATTTACTCTTTATCATTGTTTGCTATGTTACTAATGAATGGCTCTCGCCATGCCTCTCGGATTTTTTCGCCACGGGTAAAACGCCCGATTACCCACCTGACTCATTCTACTATCGTCACCGCTTCCACATCGGGGCTCTTTTGCAGAGGAGCATACTCATCGTTTCCTGGCAGCAGCTGCCCAAAAATAACCAACCCGCAGTAAAGAAGACAAACACGACACGCTCACTAAAACAACGCCCAGCGTGCAAAACCGAAAAACACTACAAAAAGTGATGAATAATATAAGATTTCGGTGCGAATGACTATCCATATGTAACTAATACATAAATAAATAATATATACATATATTATATATAATTTATTATATATATACTGATATATTATGTATATATTATTATATACTATAAATAATATATACGTATATATATTATATATATCACATATTATAAATGATATATTTAATATATATATATATTAATAAATTATATATATTAATATATATATTATATATAATATTAATATATTATATATAATATATACTTTATTATATAAATATTATAAATATATTATATATATAAGAATTATTAATTATATATAAATATATATTATATGATATATATATATTTTATTGATATACGCGCTATGTATGAAGATCGGCACACACCATTTTGTATCTTTTGCACTTATAAATTGGCAAAAGAAATATGAATTAAATATATATATCATGTATATTATACTTATAATATATAAAGATTATAATAAAAATGTTAATAATATAAGATATTATATACTATATATACTATAATAGATATATAAAATAATAATATATATATATTATCAAGAAATAGTTATAATAGAAATAACAAAATGAATATAAATGATATATATATATAAGTATAAACTATATACTATAGAAGTATAGACTATATAAGTACTAGAGTTTATAAATAGTATATAATGTATATATATAATATATATATCAATATATAATAAATATATATATAACTATATAACTATATAATATAATAATTATATATATATAAAATAATTACTAATATATATATATTAATAGAATAAAAAATAACTACACACATACCTATAACTATATATATACATAATATATAGTATATACTACTATTATTAATATATATATAGATTAAATTTATATATAATAATATATATATGATATACTATATTATATACCTTATAAAAATAATAAAATAATATACATATGATATAATATATATATATATTATATTATATTATAATAATATATAATATAATATTATATAATATATATATAATAAATATATATAATATAAATATATTATATAGTATATATATAATTATAATATTTATATATTTATTAGATAGAATTATATACTATATTAAACCTGATGATCATATATGGTATGCAAAAGGTTGGTCACCCCTGGTTTAGATCTAACTATATTACTATCATTATATATATACTCTACCTTTTTATTCTTATTTAACACTTTTTCTACTGCATATTAATATATTAATAATATTCGTGTTTTACTAATATATAATTAGGTTTTAATAAATTTGATGAACTGTAGAAACTATTATGGGTATTAGTTTATGTTATATAATTTTTTGCGACTTATATAATTTTTGTCAGAGTATGATTTTATGTGTTTATTTAAGCCTCTAATTATATATATTATTGAAAGATATATATATTATTCGAAATCTTCACTAACTTTTAAAAAATAAGACACTACCAATACTGAACTTATCAAGATTGCAGAATTTATCATCTGTTAAAATTTACTAGGACGATGAAATCTTTTTTCACCTTTCTATCGGTCATACAAACAAAAATTACAACTTCAATATTTCATTTACTTATTAAAATTATTTAATGACAACATGAGTATATTAAAATTCGCTGCTATGTCAGACGGTCCGCATACTTTCCTGAAGTTACTGTGTCTGTCAGAACATTTATACAACATAGACCGAGAGGTAAACGCTCATCCTTTTATATATGCGTTAGAAATCGCTCGTCTTTAATTGAATGGATTTTAAGCCTTTGATTTGAGGCTGAAAATAAATCAACGCGTTTAATATTTTAAATTAAAAAGTGATTTCGATTCCTTTTGTAACTTTAATGGAAGTTAATTTTATTCCCTTTATAACTTTAATTTATTGTAATTTTAATTTAATTTTTCAATTACCTTTTTTATTTGTAACTTTAATTTATTGTAGATTTTATTTAACTTTTTCAATAACCTTTCTATTTGATATATATTATATATATTATATATATATATATATATATTATATATATATATATATATTAATACTATAATAATAAATATATAATATATATTATATAATATTAATATATTAATATTAATATATATAATATATACATATTAGTATATAAAAGCGTTGCTCCTCCCTTCACTTATAGTAATTGACTTGCTGTATAAATGTTCCGCAAGCTTTCACAGAGTTTTCAGTCAGTGAATAATTCATTCACTCGCATTCAGTTTTACCGCGTTAACTTCTTCAAAATAGGAAATGAGTGGTCTGAATATATCTATGGATACCGCAACCGCTATCGATATTGTACTAAGCAAAATTATTATTCACCTTGGCTGCTCGAAAAAGTCAATAAATATAAATTTGAAATTTATTTAATACAAGGTCACAAATGCTAAAGAATAATTATCAACATCTTTGTTCTCAAATCACAGTAATTACTAGATCAAATTCAAAATTTTCATTTATTATTCTCTCAGTTTTAAGTAGCAGTCAGTATGCTAGCTAAGCAATGAGGATTTTTTATCAATATATATATTATATATATTATAATATTATAATATTTATATATTATATATATTATTAATATATAAATATAATCATATATTATAAGTAATAATATTATTAATTATATAGTATATATTATATATATAGATATATATATATATATATATATATATATATAATTAATATAATATATTAATATAATATATATATAATATATATAACTATATTAATAATTACATATATAATATTAAGTTATATATATATTATATCTATATAATATATATATATATAGCTACATAATATATTATATTATATTACTATATAATATATATTATATACTACTATATATATATATATATATATATATATATCATATATAAATCTATACTATATATATAATATAATATATATTACTATTATATATAATAATTATACGTAAGATATATACTATATATATAGTATATAAGTCTATACCTTATATATATATTATTACAGTGGCGTACTTTAAAGGGGCCATGCCCCCCCCCGAAGATTTATTAGCATACTAAAAAATATTTAAGCATTCATATCGTTTATAATAAATATGCAGAGGTTAAATAAGTTTATATAATCGTCGTCAGTCCAACGGAACTAAATCTCGTAAGCTTTTAGTTAAAAGCTTAAACTTGAACTGAAAAACCATCAAAGAAAATCGCAACATATAATCCCAACATCTCCTTCTTCCACACCCACAAATTAATATCGCACATTTCATTTTTATAAGATTGTTGGAAATTGATTTTAATATCAATGGATTAGGAGAGAGGTTTTTAAATCATAAAGAAATATTATCTTCCTTGCGAAGTTTGTTATACCGAGCAGGTTGTAAGATACCAATTATGAGAAGCATAAATATCTCTGCATGCGGTCAAACGATTTTTCACAAGCGGAAGAGAGTCTCTGAATAGCATCAATCTGCAAGATCTTAGTTTAAAAGCAGTTAATGGGGATTTATGGAAGTTCAAGTTGACAATGGTGCCATCACAGACAGATCATCCAAAACAGCAATAACGGGACCGTTTGCCCTTTTTCGCTAGGACAATTCCAAATTTACAACTCTTTGTTTACAAAATAACTAATCGCATTCCACTCACCTCGCTCCTCTAGGTCTGAGTTATCTTCATATATTTGGATGTTAACCCCGATCATTATACCGTATAGAGTAGGATAAATAATCCTACCCTCTTTGAGGAGTGGAAAGGAACAAAAAAAAAAAAAAAAAAAAGCAGAGTCTTTTCTGAAATAAACCCTACTTCGAGATATAGAAATACTTATTGAATGATATAAAATATCTTAACTGAATTGTCCTCCTTCTATAAATAACATATGTAAAGATATTTTACTAGATGCTATAAAATAGATCTGAAGCATGATCACGTTGATCTCCTAAGACTTTGCGACGGAACTCGTCTTGCCGGGCATTTAAAAATTTTAGCCCATTTTAGGCTATACCTATGCGTTATTTGATAATTATTAGGTATTATATTATCTATGGCATAAATTATTTCCCAATTATTTATTAATAGGGCAAAAATAATATTTGGTTCCATCACACTTCATATATTATATATATTACTATATATAATATATACTATATATAAAGTTACACGACTATACACTAGACACTTTACCTATAACTAATGTATATGAGTTAGTTAGCGGGTCTATATATGATCATCTATATATATATAAGTATCGATATAGTGACCTAATCAGTAGTAAATATAATAGCGACATAGCAATAATATTATTTGTAACACCTATGTACATAACCCATGCTAATTAATATAATATATATAAATCATAACTATATTAACAGGTGAATATACAAGGATTTGATGTCGTTTGCCGCACCCCGAAACATTAAATAAACATCTGTGTGTATTACGTCCCCTGGTAGAATAGATTTAATATACTATCTATTATATTATATTATATTATATGTGGTTATATAATATCTAATGCTAGTAACTTCATATCGACGTAGCATATTTTTAGCGTCTCCAATGGCATAATACTAAGTATACGAAAATTAGCTGATTTATACCAGCCCGCTATCTAAGTACTTGAACCCAGTAAACTACAGTTATTTATACCTAATCTAGCTGTTCACACACCATTATATTACACTGGATTATCAGTATTTCAGATCAGCCAACTTGAACATTTTCAGTATTTAAAAACCATAATATGACTACTAGATACTATTTTGCTACGGATGTTGACCCTAATGATTTATATTATTAATAAGACTCTTAAACATACGGGTACGACCTATGAATTGGCCGGTATAGGAACCATTTGAGCGTATCCATACTTTTTTAAAAACTACAATTAGTAATCCAGCAATAAATCGTACTAAGTGTTAAGATTCAGTATTTGCATTCCAAAGCTATCTATAAAGATATATTAAACAATGTGCAAATATAATAATAATCATAAGTATAATAATAATATATAGATTATATATTTACTGTTATATTTATCTCAGCCCTTTATCAAGTATAGCTCGGATAGATAATACGTATAGTATATACTAGGTCAGTGAGTAGGCATTTAGTAAGTGTGTGACATCTGCGTTACCATGTAGCAGGATTCAATTTTACGAAACTTTAATGTACTTCTTTTACCTTCTTTAAATGTAAGAATCATTTTTATGATAGATTCACTTTTAGGTTAATTATACTAACATATATAATGAAATATTTTTTGGACGAAGAAATTCCGTCTTCGCTCTAAGCCTTTAACCTAACACTTAAATATATTATACAGTAACCTAACCTAATACACTTATATACCAAATACTTAACCTAAAAATTAACCTTACCTAATTTTTTAATATGTCTCCGCCAATTAATTAATGTCCATAGTATAAGTATATGGTGTAAGATATATATATACTATTAATATTATATTATATATCATGATACTTATATATTATAATATATAATAGATATAATATAATAATTATATATATTTTATATAGTATATAAATGATTATATTATTATATAATTAAACTACAAAAAGAATTAGATTAACATTTAATAACTTTATAAAGGCAGGTATGTACTTACGTTACGGTAGCTACACGACGAAAATACTCATGAGAGAATCAATAACAAGCACGGAATGTTTGGTAAAAACTTTATCCGCTAAATAATATTATATAGAAAACTCAAGAGACTAAGAGAGAGAGTGAATGAGATATATAATTGAAGTAATGAGAGAAGAGTAGAGAGAATACGAGGACGATATAGATATGAGAGATGAATGAGAGAGATAGTGAGAGAGAGGACTTAGATTGAGTAGATAATAATGAGAGATGGATAATGAAGAATGAGAGATATATATAAGAGATGAAGAGTAAATAAGAGGTAAGAGAGAGAGGGAGTAAGAGAGATAGAGAGAGAGATATGGAGGATTTTAAGGGAACTAGGAGGGAGTGAGAACAGAATGAAGGAGAATTCATGTTCCTTTTTCCCCCTCCATATCTTGTTTCCTTTCAAAATACATTTATGGAGGAAAAAGGATTCCTCGAAATTGGAATTTCAGAATCACGATCAGAATTTTGGAAATAATAAGTGGAATAAAATGCTACTTTTATATAAATGAATATATTATTATTTATTAAGAAGAAATGACACTTATTACTTTTAAGGGGCGGCATGGTTAATTCTCACCGGACGGGCGCGGATTGAAATTTGCCATTTTTATACACTTTATCCACTTTACACACACACGGTTATCCAGCAGTTCCGCGACGCCACACACACAGCCACCCACAAACACTGGACAACTATTGCGAGCAAACAAATCTCCGAGCACACACAGAACCACCAAGCAACACAACACACGGACTCCACACACTCACACACACCATCAACACTAACAATTGATTGATAGTAATTAAAAATATAAATTTATGTATATATTAAAGTAATAAATATATATATTATATTTATCATATATAAACCATACATATTAGGCCTATCTTATTTAACAAGTTTATATTATTATAAATATTAAATTGGTAGCTAATACTTTGCTGCTATATAAAGTTATATTATAATTGTTAATATAGCTTAAAGAGAAGAAGATTAAATATATATAGATATATTATATCTATCAAAATCATATAAATAAGTATTTTAATTAATATAAAGTGTTTAACTCTGAGAATTTACTCAATAATAATACATTTTCTATTTAAACTATAGCGATCTCAGATGATAAATTTAAAGATCTTAAATATAATATATTATATATATAAATTTACATATATTAATTAATACATATATATATATATAAATAATATAAATATTATATATAAATATACATATATATATATATAATATATAATATTAATATTATATATATAATATATATATAGTATATTATATATATATATTATTATAGTATATATATTTAATTTTATATTAATAACTATTATATTATAAATATTAATTATATATATATATTAATATATATATAACTATTAATATATATTAAATATATATCATATTAATTATAATAATTATATAATATATAGTTATATATATATATTATATATATATATATATTATATATATAAATATAATAATAGATAATATAATATATTAGATATAATATAATATATACTAATATTATATTTAATACTATAATTATTATATATATATATTATATAGTTTATTTAATTACATATTATTATAATATAGAGATTAATAGTATTAGAAAACAAATAGACTATATATATGATACTTTACCAAGAGTTGACTCCCCCTCCGGTTTGGCGGGGTCTCCTTAGCGAAGATTTGTTCTTCAAACTGAAACTGAGTTAAAAGCCAACAATATGTACGATGATTATTGGGATTTTGATGCCTTTAGGATGCTGTAAAAGCCCATAGTTGTGTTAAAATCCAAGTATCTTATCACTTATAGTTATTCTTTGAGGGTTTCGACCTATGATGTAAAGGGTCATTCTCTTGACTCGATACTACTAGGGCCTTAAGATCCAAATCAAATCAAATCAAAAATATTCTATGTCGGCTTCTTAAAATATTACGAAGCTATAGAAAGAGTGCGTTTCTGTAACTTACATATACTGACTAACAAGTAAGTAGATATGTCCAACTTTCAGGCTCATCCCACAGAGTCACATCAATAGTTTGGGACTACCCTTAAGGGGTTTAATCGTTCTCTTTTTCACCAGTTTGGAGGGCTCTCCCACACATATTTACGCAATCTCAACGGCGATTGATTATATCTGAGCATTATTAACTATAAGTGATTCTGACCTAATAAAGTACATAATAGCTTTAATAGCTAAGATTAAATAACCGAGATTACACAATTACCGAAGAAGCATAATCAACGTAATAAAATAACTGCTCTATAAGCTCCGGACTATTAATAATAAATACGACCATATTTAGATATAGCATAATTAGATGCAAATAGCCATTGACCATTATGTACCATGTATCACTGCGAGTAATTGGAATAATAATGCCTATAAACATTCATATCACATTACTACTTATGCTAATGTTAATATCCGTTTCAGAGCTAATAATATTTAACTGTACCAATATTAAGGCTTTAGTAATTTAATAGGATAAGCAATTTGATGATTAATTACTTAGCCATTAATTAAATCACATAAATACACATAGACAAATGATTACATTTAATAATTAAGTTAGAATTTAATTTTAAGTAGCATTATAATTAAATTATAGTCGGATAATTAGTAAGCAAAAAATGGATAGCGATTTTAAGTAATATAATGACATACATTGTTTTACTCCATACACCACTATCATTGACATAATAATGAATTAAATATAATAATATATAATTTATATAATAATAATTAACAAATATTAATAATAATAATAAAATAATAAACCAATAATAAAGATAATAAATAATCATAATAATTTAATAATAATTCAATTATTATAGGATACTAGTTAAGTTAACAATCTAAATAGATCCTTTTAACATGGCAAACATTTCAAATGAGAGTTCCATATAGTAATATTAAAAACTAAAATACTGTTTTTATAAAATAATTAATAGTAAATAATAAGCTGCAGATAGAACTAATAAGGCTATAGTATTACAAGGACTGTAAGACTCAACTAACAACAATAAGATATAATATATAATAAGTAATTAGTAATTATATAATAAGTAATAATATAATAATAAAATAAATGAAAAAATAAATAATAATTAATCAATAAAATATAATAATAATAATACATGATTAAAATAAATATATACTTAAATCCAAGTGCGAACAATTATCCAGATTAAGCAAGCCAACTACGCTCGAAATCATCACAATAATACATTAATAACTAATCCATAGATATTTAATAATACACTTCTAGGAGTTATCATTTATGTCAATTTTAAATGGATCAATTAATAATAAAACTTCTCATCGCCCTCAAATTAGATGAATTTACAACTTATAATCAGTAACAAAATATGTCAATAATAATAGTAATAAATAACTAGCATCATATTTTGACAACTAACCATCATTATTATATTGTATAATAACATTAGATTTAGATAACGGAAAGAGATTTTAAAGAAAATATAAATAGCAATACATTAAAAATAATAATTTATAGAAGAATTAAATAATCAATTAAAAATAAATAATATAAAATAAATAATCATATAATTAATTAATAATAATAATAATTAATAATGAGAACAATATTAAATTAAGTAATAATAATATATAAAGAATGTATATTATTAATAATAAATAATTAAATATAATATAATAATTAATTATTATATATATAATAATTTAATATAGAAGCAAAACTCGTTGCTATTCATATTAATTTTAATTAAATGTTTTAATCTGTATTTTACATCAATGTTTATATAAATAACAATAAAAAAAGTTCATAAATAGATAACAGTAATATAACCAATAAGAAAATTAGGAAGAGGGTATGCCATGATGATATAAGGAAACATTCATTTAGTAAGGGGGTAGTTAATTTTTGGAATGGTTTACCCCAGGAAGTTATTGATTGTGAATCCCTTGCAACTTTTAAGAAGAGTCTGGATTGATATAGTATGATATAGCACAATATAGGCCTAGTTTATTTTGACTAAGGTTATTAATCTTAAGGTTAGTAAATAATAGATACCGGTATGGTTTATTGTATAAGTCAGATTGACTGTAGTATTAATATTAACTACAGCTATATTGTAAGAAATTAATAAAGAAAGAGTATTGCTTTTAGCATACGGTATGCAGTATATATATATATTATATATATAAACATACGGTCATGCAGAGTGGTATCAACCGTGAGGAAGGGGTAGGATATTGTAGCCGGGCTCGGTCGAATTAATGGTAATTGTTTCCAGTAATTTCAGTTTAGGACTAACAACGGATTAATAACTTCTCGTTGGATTCCGTTAATCGAGCGATAAAGTCTCGTAAAAGTAACCCTATATTCTTCTTCTGATAAATATTTTATCTTGTTACTTTCAGTAAGTTATATATATGATGAAATATCGACCAAGAATAATTGTAAAAATATTATATGATTTTCCAAATTTATATTAACTAAAATAATATTATAATAAATATAAATTGTAATTACTAATTAACTATCAATAATTATGTATAAATAATTGTTGATAATAATCATATTAAAATAATAATTAAAAACATGTTTCAATATAAAAAAGATCAACAATAATTATAAATAAAAATATAAATAGAGAATGAAAATAACATATTGTTAGGCATACCTGAATCTAGCCTCAATATCAACATAGACCTCATCTTGTATGATGCACCTATAGCAAATATTGATGAACGTGATAGGTTGAATTAAATAAATAGAGTATTTGGCATAATCTTTAACTAAATTTCCACTTTTTATTTTCATTTTTACATTTAAATCATAAGGTACACTTTGCTTAAATTATAGATTCAATAATGTAATGACTAGATTACTGTTTAATACAGAATTGGTCAATAAATGTAATAACCATTAGAAGTAACATCGAAGGAATAAAATATGATGTAATGATATAAGTCCATGATATTCACTCATCATCAATCTTTATATGGAGGGTGAATCAGGCCCACATTATGCCAGTGAAATGATTTAGCGCACTAGTACTGTATTGTGGAAACAAAAAAACCTTACAGTTAACAAATCTATTAACCAGCTAACTACTCGAGTGTAAACTGAAAAACTAATTAACCAATCCAGTCCATAATTGTTTCATTGGATTAAACCAAAGGTAAAAACACTCAATTTCAGAAGTGATAGAGTATCATCTGAGTTGAACGGCAGTTATTACCATAATTATTGATATTTTTTTTCAATCAATAGTAACCAAACTCTTTCTAGAATTAATATATCTAAAGAAAACTTGTAACTATGTATACTAGCGTGGCTAGTTAAAATATGAGCACAGAATAAAATTTTTTCATTTTTGATTTTTTGTGAAATAAGTTATAGTTAAATTAAATATACTCTTTAAGTTCAATTAATACAAATCGAATGAACCTATAGTTTTACAATATCGATTAAACTAAGACATTATATAAAAAATTAATAACTAGAAATAAACAATCGATTTATAAAGAAATCAATATTAATATAATTTTACTAAATTTAATTCAAATAAAATCGAATTGGAAAATGTTAACAACAAGTAATGATGCTTGATCCTCTATTTTATATCTGCACATCTGGGTAAAACTGAATATTTAATATTGCTTATATTGTCATTAATTTAATGATACTACATAAAAGGTAATTTAAAATTGAATTGATTTGAATATAAAATTTTAAGATTATAATTTTAGGATATAAAATTTTAGGATTATAGCATCACTTGTTCGGACAAACTTATGAAGCCAATGAAATTAGATCATTTAATTCAATAGATTAATAAAGAATGATAATAAATTGATGGATTTCAAATAATAATTTTACTAATACTTATCATAAGATGATTATATATAAAAATAAATACTAGATAATGCTTATGTAAGCTAGTGCATCTGCAAGTGTGAAGGTGAACACTCTATAGGTCCAGTAATAACTCCAGCAGATTCACCCAAAAAAAAAACTGTAGTATCATTGCTCAAATATTAAAAGCTGTCACGCCGCGTGACGATAGTATCTAGCGGCTATCTAAACCAAGTTTTCTTCAATTAGTCTCATATATCTTCAAGTTCTAGAAAGATTTTGAATATATTTAACAAATATACATAAGTTATGGTATAAAGCCCTTCAATAGTTTTCACTTCTGAAAAAAGTGTGACAGTTGTTTTAAACTTTATAACAATGAAAATGTGCAGGGATGGATATTTAATTATTTTTCAAGTTTATACATCGGTATGTTAAGCTTTAAACGTCAAGTAAGTTTGTTCCAAACATGTACTAGTGGGCTGTAAATCAGCTGGGGCATAACTTGGCCTGATTCAACCAGTCATCAATAAAAATTGATGATGGATTGAATGAGTACCTTTTACCACTCATTGTCAAGATCCAATTGCATTAATAAAGGTGTCTTTGTATATTAATAACAGGCTTACTTATATTAGAGTAAAAAATAAAAATAAAAAGAAATTTAATGAAAAATATGAATCCCAAAAAAGTGTCAAAATTTATAATGTACCACTAAAGAGGAAGAATATTAAACAAAACTTTGCATTCTTATATTACTTATTTTAATGATAAACTATTATATTAAGTTTTTACTATGTATAACTAATTTTAATATAATAAACAATATACTTATTAAGTAAGAATTAAAATATAAAATGAATTATAATATAAGAGAGAATTAAAACAGATGGGCTGCATTCGCCCTCAATCGGCGACCCTGATTCACCCATCCAAGGTGAGGCTAAATGAGCGTTATTTTAACTTTAATAAAACTATTAGTTATGATAGAGTACATTAATATTTGCTTTTGTGGTGCTATACGTACTAATATGGCCTTTGATTTTTCAAAACAAAAATTGGGCCAAAAAGTCGGAGATAAGGGGGAAAATTTGCGCAAGAATGGTACATATAGAAGTATATTGAAATGAATATTTAATAATAATAATAATAATATATTTAATTATATCCATTATAATAGTTATGATGATTATAAAACACATAATACTACTTCATATAACTTCGATAATATCGCAATAATATAAAATTTCGATTATTGTTTAATAATAAACATATAATTGTATAAAATCATATTACATAATAAATATAATAAATTTTAATTATATTGAATAACAATCAATAACTTATAAAATTAAAAATAAAAATCCGAATAAAAATATATAATAGTAATTCTTAATAATAATGAAGATTAATGTATGAAAATAATAGATAAATAAAATATTAAAATATAATCCAGATGATTTACATAAATCTTATCTAAATAATAAATGTATCATATTAATAACATATAAATATATATATATAATATATTTATTCATATAATATAATAAGTAATATAATAATTAATAATAATATGTAAATCACTTTATATCTAATGATTGTTATTTTATCTTTATATTATCTTTCAATTAATAATAAGACATACAATTAATATAGAATTAAGTGAATATTTAACATCGTTCTACTTAACATAATAATAATAATAATAATGCTATACTTTATTTCAAATCTTTCTCTTAATATATATAAATAATGATGGGGTGAATTTTCATTTATAAATCGTTCAAAGTATATATTGTTATTATCATTATTTGTATTAGTAGTTAGTGTAGTAGTTGAGCGAAACATGAAAGATGCCCATAGTATTTCAGATCTATATATATATTTTTAGATTATATATTATTATTTTTATTATAGTGATGGTCACCACAATTATTCGTCATCGTCATCGCCAATACAGGTCGGCAGTTTTTTTCTACATGTATCATTCGTCCTCGGCATATTTCTGCCTTTATTTTGACGTTAAGCGAATTGCAAACCACGAGAATTTAGATAATATATTAATTTTACAGCAATAAGTTAATTAATAGTAATTATCTATTATATATATAATATATTTATATGAATTAATATAATAATATAATAATATATCTTTCTAAACTTTAGTATGTTAAAATTAGTTAACTTTTTGTATAAACTTTTATCGCGAAAATCGATATACTTTTAATATCTATATATCTATATATATATAACCTGATATATAAAACTAATCTCTTATACAGACTTATTGAATTAGTTATATAGTGGGTTTAGTACAATAAAATCTCTATTATGGGTCTATATGTATAACTCTTTCTAAAAGAGTATTAACCATTATTGCCTTATCATTATTGTATTGAACATTATACAGTGCTAAGATGGTTAACCCTTTTGTTATGCGTATATCCACACTATCCTCCCGAAAATATCTAATCAACGACTTAAGTATCTTGGACACCCTCTATGCTACAACCTACATACATGATACAGGACATCCTATTCCTTTTAATCCTGTGAAGTGTGAGGTAGAGTAAAATGAATATGCCTATCGCGTAGCTTTGTCCTGTCGTGTGTGAATGACGTCGGACTTATAGGATAATTCTCAGTATTTAAGGGTTTAGGATACTGACAATTATACGATAACGCTATTGGTCAAATTTGCATTGGGAAAGCTAATTTGTGAATATCGCATTTAATAAAAGAAGAAGGGTCGGTGTTAAATAGGATCGCTCCAGTAGCGCTAGAACTACTTTCCTTGTAGATCGCAGATACGGGCGAAAATTTATGATATCGTACTTGTGTTGTGAATTGTCTGAGGATTTAAATGATTGGGATGTTATGAGAGAGAGGTGTTAATTGGATGTTTTAGAAAGTGGCCAAATTTGATAGGTGCTCGCTTTGTGACTGAAACCAGATCGAAAAGAACGGTTTGAAAAAATGAGAGATGAGCGTTGAGACTTGTGTAGGTTGCTGAATATGTGTTTTGAAATATTGTGATGGCTTGGAAAATGGAATGAGAGGGGTGAATTATAGGATAGTAAAAAGGCATTTGCCTAATTCTGACTGTGTGAGTATGTGGTGAGATAGAGAGCCCATTATGGAAGAGTTGTTATTGATCGGTGTTAGTGATGATACTGAGAAGTCATACAAGGTTACATGATATTTATGTTTAAAAAGATCAGAAATTTGTGTGGTTAGCAGATATGTACATCTAGAGGGTATTCGTCTCTGAATAATGAGATCGATGGTTCGTGGTTCGCTTCATTGTAATCTGTTTTGGGGTAAGCTTTAGCCCACATATGTGGCCATTCAATGATTTTTTTTTTTACAGTGTGTTTTCACCACCACTGCACCGTTGAGAGCCCTCTATTCAGGAGGGTGTGTCATTACTCTCAAAAGTTCACCCTCTAGCGCAAATTTACGCATATGAGCAAAGACGCAGGCTTTAAGTGAGAGGTTAATTCAGTAGGAATACCAGAAGATGGAAGAGAATTCCACAAAAGAATGGTTTTGGGGTTAAAGAAGAAGGAAGCACACAGAAACTTAGCCTGGATGTTAGCCAATTGTCAAACACTAATACTCGTGCGAAGATACAGCACCTATTGATGTTACGAAGGCGTGTTGAGAAAGATGGTCGGCGTACCGCGAGTGCATAAGTTCCTCGAGCATTGCCGCTGAGGTTAACGTCTTAGGAATAGAGAATAAAGCTACCAAGCATCGCCTTGCAAAAGACTAGAGGGCTCAACGTGATAGACTGGAAGTCATAGAACAGTTTTTATTATAAGACTCTTTTTGCCGTTGACTACTCGACCCTGTCCGGAAAATGCCGGGTTGGAAACCAGAGCCCCCTACCTCCAGTCTTGGACGCAGGTACTGCTCACGCATACCTGGGCGGATGAGCCTTTGATATAGCGGAGGCATTGAAAGAAAAGGGTGAAAGGTAAATTACGTACAACTATGATTCAATACACTATCCAGTGTTCGTTTGCAGGTTGCACCTCCACCACGGATCTGCACAACCTTCGTTTGATTCAGTTTTGTGAGTTTCTCAAGACATGTTTATTATTGTTCATTGTTAAAAGGCCTTAGGCATGTTTATATTTCACAGTAGAGCACGACAGAACAGTACGAAAGAGACAGGAAGGGTTAAATAGGTATTTGGAGAAGCGAGAATTTGTAAAAGTTGCGAGGTTTTAAAGAATTTGAATTTAACGAAAATTATTTTTCTTATCCAATCGCTGAGAATAAATCGAATAAGGGTTAAGACGAGAAGTGGCAATGAAATTCAGAAGGTAAAAGTGGGAGTGAGAAATAGATTGTATGAGTTTAAAGGCTAGATGTCGATTTCATCGATACAGGTGGGGAGTAGAGTTTCAGATGGAGCAGGCTGAGTAGATCATTAATGACTATGGTCAAGGAATAAAGTAGATTGAAGATGAAAGGAAGAGAAACGACTATCGCTGCAACAACCCTACAGATTGACGAAAGAAGATCG
Source organism: Trachelipus rathkii (assembly GCA_015478945.1). NCBI lineage: Eukaryota > Metazoa > Arthropoda > Malacostraca > Isopoda > Trachelipodidae > Trachelipus > Trachelipus rathkii. Next base: position 19,499 of record JABUQX010133468.1, on the reverse strand, counting down.
CATCGCTTCCCCTGCATACAACAGTGCTGTATTGTGAAAGCTCGGTTTTAATGTGAATCAAGCTTGAATATAAGGTAAGACAAAAGAGTTAATGGAGTGGGAACCCAAATGGCGGGTCGCTTTGTGGAAGAGCTGATGACGCAGTGCCATGGCTTCTCAGATCATTAGCTGCTTTGGATAGTATGTCACCCGCCAGAGTCTATTCACTCTTACGTTCGCTCCTAGAGACGAATAGCGCGTAAATGACGGTTTGTATTAAGGGAGCTAGTCGCAGTAGACCTCTAGGTGATGCGAGAGCCGTCGATACTGTGCGAATATCGGCTGCAAAATTGTCTAATTCGTCCCGATCATATTTATTGTTATCTAATTTGATTCTATTATTGAATTATTGATTATTATGATTATTTATTATTATTTTTTATGTATATAATATTTTATTCATTTATTATTATTTAGTAAGTAGTAGAGTCCGCTCACGGATTTCTCCTTTTCAGAGTCAGTTCGTAGTGTAGTAGTGTTGAATTTTTTATTTTTTGTAATCATATTATATTTTATATTTATTATTATTATTATTATATATGGATAGTATTATATCGATTTATCTTGAATTCTTATGTATTATTATTTACATAGTATTATTTTATTTAGTTCCTACTGTACAAGCGAAACTGAAATAGAGGAGATGATTATATGCACTATCCGATTTTAAAGAAGTCAGAACATGTCATTAATTTATACTTTACCAACTCGTCATATATTGTTTAAAGGGTGGATTGAAGTGTTTCTTTGGTTAGATGATTCCAATATAGTCTACATATTGGGGTGTACGCTGTACTACCTACTGCGTGAGGTTTTTCTTGTTCCAGCGTTTTCCCAGGGAGTATTCGTGAAGCTTAGGTCTTATATTTATTTATTTTCTCTGATTTTGTAGGCCTTATCATCTCTATATAATGAACAGGTTTTTTTTATTATTATTAATTATTATTATATACTTGTGTATAATTATTTGTAATTAATTATGATATTATTATTTGTTACCTATTATTAATATTATTTGTCATATTTGTGAATTTTTTATATTCAAGTTACAAGTAGTTATGAATGACTATTTATCATTGAATATTATTATTACTTCATTATTCATTATTTTATTGTATATTTAATATTAGTAATGATGATATTATAATGGTAGGTAATTACTTTGAGTATATGATAATATTTATTAAGTCAAATAAGTTCATTTTACTACAGTATTAATATACATTATCGATATAATACTGTTATAAAAATGATTATTTACAACTAATATAATCAATTTCTTGAATCAAAACTCTCTATACCTATGAAAGAAATCGTCAATATTTTCAACATCGGAAACCCAAAGAATCTAAAAACTTTTAATAAACCTCTTCTTGAATATAGTATTTAAAATATAATTGTGCAAACTTTATATATGTAAAAATATATTGTACTAATATATATAGCCTATTGTATATATGGAAATAAATCAATTCATAAATAAATATCACTAAATTCGAAAATCGAAATGTGAACACAAATAAATAATCTGTGTAACGAATTATACTCAAATATGATTACTTATATATATTTTTAGAGATATATATAAATAGAGATCGAATGCCCCGCATACATTTGAGTAGGTGATATTAAAAATATTTTATTCATTTTAGTGGACTTTTGATACATGATGAATATGAGAAGCTTCTATTATCAGCTCTTCACATTACACTACTCCTTTACTCTTTTTTTCGTGTGTCAACTTTTCTTTCTCTGTTGCCTTCGTTGATCTAATAGTCAATGATACCCATGATTCCAGGACGCCTTATTAATTCAGATTTGTGTTAATTTATCTTTATATTTAAAACTAGGTAAAATTAATGCGTTAGGCTGCCCGCATATCGGCGATGACGTGCTCTCTGGAATGTGGGTACGAGAAAGATGTGGAATAGTTGAGCAAAAATAGGCAAGGTCAATAGGGGGCTGGAGAGCAGAGGGTAGCTGACTGGGGGGAGTGGAGTGATGAGGGATGCAGAGAGGGTAGCGCAAGGGAAGGTATGAAACAGAGAAGCCTCTTGCAAAGATGTATTCGATGATCAGTATGAAATAAGTCTTTGCAGTTCTATAAATACTTACATCGTGTTGAAAGTCGCATTTTGAATATTGTATATCAATAGCGAGTGGGCGGGAAATTAGATTGATCTAGTACATCCTTATTGACTCCTTGAGGTTATCAATACGATAGGCATCTTTTTTGTTCATTAAAGGAATCATCGTGGAAATATGCGCGGTTATTTCGTAAAATCGAATTTAGTAATGTAGGGGCTACAGTGGGTGGCAGGGCGAAGGTCGTCTAGGAATGGACTTTCGAAATATGAAAATGATCAGTTACTATTTTGTGGAGTGTAAGGAGATCGAAAGATCAATAGCGCCTTACCCTAGTGTAGAGTATTCGATGAATCTTGGTTGTGTGATTGAATGTGCGGAATCTGAAAAGTTTGGAGACCGAATCGAGATATGGGGGGTGATTTGGCAGGGATGTGTAGAATGTAACCACATGGGAGGGGATTAGGACAAGTAATAAATCCTTCCGTAAGAATAAAGAGTATCTTAGATATCCCAGATTACTTTCTGATTACCAGCGCTAAAGAATGGAATCCCACATGTGAATTGCAGTAGCCTTAGTGTGGGAAAATTGTTTTTATGTTGGTTTTAAGTGGATGCTAGGAAAATCCACAGAAAAAGAGAGGGGTCACTGAGTTATTACAATAGTTTAACGTACGAACTAGTACTGTATATGAGCCAGCAACAAATAACAGGAGAAAACAGTGATGATTAAAGCTAGAGTAGATAAGTTTAGGAAACTGATGATGGAACTAGGACTAGCTGAAGGGGCTTGATATGAAATAAATATTAAGCTTTTCTAATTACGATAGTAGTTTGAAATAAAGCTCATTTAGCTCTCACCGTTGTGGAAAAATAAGGACATATACTTGAGGCAATTGGATGAGGAATCAGAGAGTTTCTACGCTGTGAATAGGTCAGCGATGTTCAGTTCCTTTTATTATCTAGAATCCGAGTGTCGTGGAAAAAAGGTATGCACTGAAAGACTATTCACCATTTCAAAAAGGTGATAGATGGGACGAGATTTAAATTCTCTTGAATTGTTTGAAAGTGCAGAAACGGTAGAACTAGCTATTTCCGCATCCAGATTTAATAGTATAACTAATAAGTGTGCTGCTTCACTTATTATAAAATCGGTTCACAAACGTCCTTCTATTCGATTAGAGGTATTGGTTATGTGATCAGGTGATTGAAAGGATGACTTATAGTAATTAGACAGGAGAAATTAAAAGACATCGGTATTTGTAGAACTAAAAATCAGATGGGAGCGAAACGCATTACTTAATTGTAAGTGAGCTTGCATGCAGATGGGTATATCATTATGATCGCTAACATCTCTATAAGCACCGTCATTGAATATATAATAATTAGTTTATATATATATAAGTTTTATATGTAAATTATTGGAAATACCATCAGAATAACAATAAGGCTTAGAGTTAAATTATCATAAACAAAATTCTGAACAGACTCATTTTTTTTCGTATATCGATGTTATGAATGATGGTACTAATATGAGCCTATATGGAATAATAACTAAGTCGTATTGGTTCACTACCTGAGTACTTAAAAAAGTAGTCGAGAATGGACAATAAATAAGTAGTAATCGTGATGCATAGCATTAAGCTAATGTCTAATATGAAGGCAATAAGTTAATATCAACACTTCAGCATCAGCGCGTAAGATTATAACTGATAACGAAGTAAATATCACCCTATTGCGACTGATGATATTAATAACAATAGATCCCATAGATAAATTCTACTAGTTATTCTGTAGAAGATGATAAGTAATGATGATAATGGATAAAACGCATGTTCTCTCGCAATGAAGTGTGGAGTGAACTCCAAAAAAATGGTGATATGAAAGAATGTGATCATGATATAAAAGATATATAACTCAGAGTTATGATTTCAGAATAAAATTATTATAGGAATAAGTGTCTATAATGTGTAGTGAAGGCAGTATAAAATAGTATGAATCTCATATTATTAGAGATAATAGTGAGTAATGGATCGAGAATTAACTGGTACTTGGTGTTAATAATCGACTCATCAACTTGATTCTAAATTAGGCGCGTCAGCGTTACTTTCTATAATAAAGTATGTTGATCCATCCATTAACGGTTAGATTGCTAATTGAGTTAGTGTTGATAAGCCGTTAATGTCTTAAAATTTTATTACTCGACAATACTCTTATTGTATCTATAATTCTATAGTTATAAATACTGTGAGAATTTCTCATTGAATTGTACATATTTTTTATGGTTATAAGTGGTCTATATATTATACATCTGTAAGATTCATACTTTCAACGGTTGTTTCAGTATTGAGTATAAACAATACGTAGACAAAGTACTATTAAAAACAAAAAGCAATAATTAATTCTATTAAAACAAAGGAAAATGGGAAAATTTATTTATTAATTACTACGTGTTTATTGCAGTATATTATATCTCTATATATTTAAGAATATATTAAATTCATATTTCCTAATAAGTATACTTAATATGAGTATTAGTATAACTTATATAATATTCATGTATAAGGTATTAAATGGATAATCAATTTATATTTGTATTTAAGGATTCTGTTTAATACTTCTCCCGTTTTAGATCTTATACTAGAATTTACTAATATATTTGCAAAACCTTATATTTCATCTATTAAATAATTATTATTTTAACCGTTTATAATTTAACTATTTAATAACAAGAGTTAGCTATATGCTTTACTGTTATAATATTAATACTAGCATATTATACTACGTGTAACTTACTATTTGTAATAGGGAGAGTAACCCTTTCCTAAGTAACTTAATTGACAGGGAAGCACATTCTCCTAATAGTATTGAAATTGATTATGTGTCAAGTATAGGGGTTTGTCAGTCCTCCTTGACTGTGTAACTTCAAGTTACATATATTAGTTCTTAGCTACTTAGTATGCATACGATGCCTAAGATATGAACGTTTCTACTTTTTGTAAAAGATTACAAGAATAAAATGCACCGAAAATTGTGGACCATGCCCCTTTATACGAATGAGGAATTAACAAGAGGAAGGTTATTGTAATCCGAAGCGAACCTTTCTCCCGATTATGTCCGGATAAAGACAGGATCGTGCACAAACCTTGTCCATAGGCATGATTAAGAATAGAATAGGAGAACACATGATTTTACAGAGTGGAGGCGGCAGGAAGATGGGGAGGGAGACGAGAGGAGGATGAGGAGGAGAGGAGGGGCGGGGGGGGGAGGGAGGAGGAGGGGCGAGGGCTTGAAACAACAGTAACTAGGCCAAACAAAACATTTAATCGCATACCCATCATACATGAACGCTTAAACTTGATAAATGAACATCAACAACGTTTACAGCTCACAAAGTACAAGCGTAACTAGAGTTGATTACTAGTGTCAGTTGTTTAGTAGGGTTTTGAAGTGAGTAGTAATCAAAGATGTCTATTACAGTTGGTGAGATATAGGCACAGTATAAATCTAAACGCATAAAGCAACTGAATACCTATTAGCAACAACACTGAGAGAGAGCCCAAATACAGAAGGGCATCGGAGAACACGATTATTCTATTAATAATATTATATAAACTTATTATAGCACTAACATAGACATTAATAACACATATCTTAAACCAAAAACAATTTAATTTCCCAAAGAAATTGAATAATAATTCATCATTCATTATATTATTATTCTTAATTAATAAATATTTATAATAATAATATAATTATTAATATCATGAAAATACAGTAATATATTTATATAATAAATATAACTAACTACTTCACTTATATATAATCATACACTTATAATAATATTAGCGTTAGAAGAACAGATTTCTTTGAATGAATTCATATTTGCCAAATTGGAATCATACTTTTTCGTTTATAAGATTGACCTTAAGTAAAGGTTTTGGCACATCAGCAAATGAGGGGCATGGTATTTTTTGAACTCCAATTATATGATATTGTATTAGTCTTTATAATTTAAAATATTATTGTGATAATTGACTCCAGTTCATACATTAGTTTTCTGATTTTCAAATCATAGAATATATTTAAGAGTAAACGATTTTTATAAATAAGTGCATCGTTAGAATATTGAAATACATTCTATATCAGCTCTAAAGGGTAGGCAAATAAAACTGTGTGTTAACATGTGAATGCACACTACTCCTACACACACGATACTGTGCTTTTAAATGATTTTAGGTTTTGTCAATTTAATATAATTATATAGTATAGTCTCAATGATTACTGAGCATATTATATATTATTATAATCATCTTACTTTTTTATTATATTATTTGAGATATTATTACTATAATATATGTTATAAATAATTATATGTTTAGTATAGTATTAATAGTAATGATATAAGTAACTAGAGTTTATCTGTGCAGGAGATGACGGATAGTTTAATATCTATTTTTATGATATCCTTTTTATTTTATGATATGATCCTCTATTGAGGATTGGCAGGATACAGTATAGTATTTATGTATTCTTTAGGAGATCATACTTTCGTGGTACAGGCCCTCTCGGATTTACATCCGAAGACAGTTACAAGACATTTTAATAATGGATACATGATTCTTTATAGTATAGAATAATCGTCTTGTGTGCGCTCACCGCATGGAAAACCGAAGTAGAAAAAATAGAGAGACAAAGAGCGAACACAAATGTTAGTTAGAACACCCATCGGTGTTTCATTTATATGTGTTACTATATAAGTTCTTTTATTAATTTTTGTAGTTGTAGTCGACCATCCAGCATGTACAACGTCATATGTTTTAATAAATTATATATCATTTTCTTATTTCTTTATTTACTTCTTAATTTTCATTCTTAACTAATATTCCTTAATATTGATTTGCCCTCTCCATTTCATCTTAGTTAGTTGTAATTTATTTTCCATTTTCATCTATTTTTTAATCTATTAGCTATTTTGTACCTTTATTTCATAAATTCTGTTAAATTTATTTGTTCCGTGGAAATATCTATTTTTTATTGAAAAATTAAAAACATAAAATTCAAGGCGGAAGAACTTTTCCACTTATAAGAAAAAAAAGAAAAATGCGTTCATGTTATATATAACTGTGAAATTAATAATCAATCATAAAAAATAATATATAATAGATAAGTGTTAAGTGATAATAACCTGTGAGTCAACTGAAAACTTAAATAAGTGTAATATTACTTTTGGAAATTGACCTAATGTAAATAAATAATAATAGGTGAACCCCGAACTATAAACAGATAACTAAATGATAAAGTATTTATATTAATATATAATATTTATTAATAAGTATAATAAACAAAGTGATAATATATAATATAATAAAAATAATATAATATATCAATAGAATTTTCGAGATATAAAAAATAAAGTATACATATATATTTATAGTAATTGTGAAAATTATACTTAATAATCTAAAGGTAGGAGTGTAGTAGAACATAGTCATAAGAATATATAGATAGATATATATATATATAGTTATGATGAGTATGGATGAATAATATATAATAGATATTATAATATCATATGATATATTATATATATGTAATATTATTATGAAATTATAGAGTTATGAAGATAGATAGAGTATTATGTTAATTGATGTTACTTGTGATATTAAATATAGTATAGAGTTATGCAGTAAGTAATTATATATTGTTAATATAAAGATATAATTATCAATTATATGCTGGGACTGTACACATATGTGGTGATATTAGATATGAGATATGGTTAGTTATGTGGAGTGTATTGTTTTTGGTATGCTATGTCAATAATGTTGATTACCATGTGTGTGATGTGATGAGGCTTTTGGTATGCGTTTATTTTTTAGTGCTGTGTCAAAATTGCCGCTCCTTCCATTTGGCGTCCGGACCGATGTTTTTTCATGAGTACCCATAAAATAACAAGGCCAGAGAATAATTGTATTAGAAGTAAAAATGTCATTGAATAAAATTGTAAATGTAATAAATAAATAATTACATAGAAACAAGAAAGATCAAATAAGAAGTGACGAGAAATAGCTGAATACCAACATCCTTAAGCGTTAATCCATAATTTATAGAAAGCTACGATTTGCGAATCAATTATATGTGAAAATTAAAATAAAAATAAGTGAAATTAAAATGAGAATTAAGATATAATGAGGGCAAGAGAAAATTTATTCTTACAGATTAGATTTGTAGATACAATATATAAAGGATGACTCCAACGACGGCTACCATGGCCATTAAAACCTAAAAAACAATATCCAGAGTAATTAATTTTAACGAATTTATCTTACGATCTGGAAAAAACGAAATAATGAAGTGCAAAAGTTTAGGAGTGAGATCAATACACTAAATATAGACTAGCAATGTTATCAAGATAGACTAGATATCATAGCTACTATTACAATATATATTAATAATATGATAATAATAAATATGATGATATTTTTGTAATTAAATCTCTGTCAAATTCCTCTCCCTCCACTCTCATGACTGATTCTACATAATAGAATGAAAATATTTTCGGAATCCTTTTAATTAAATAACATTCTCCTAGATTTTTCTGCAACCTATAGCCTAATATGTCAATGATTATATTTAAATATTATTCTATATATTCATTCTAATTGTACATAAATAAAAATCAAAATACTAGGATTCCCCCCCATATATAAGAGCTTAGAATGCCCCTCTTTTCCCGACGTATAGTATACATGTAGAATAGATGGATAACGCTATAACTACTACATCGATAATGAATTTTACATATAATATATATTAAGGTATATTATACTATTAATTAGATTATATGAGCTTAAATAAATAGCTACAAGCTCTAATTTAATATTTATAATACTAGTTCTTAGGTATTCTAACTTATCAATTAGTTGTCTAAAGAATCTCATATATTATTACCTCTTTTATTTCTTACTTGGACTACAATAATTTATTTATCCTTATAACATTACTACTAGTATGTACTAAACTGACTATCTCTACTTATAGCCTATGAAAATATATAAAGGAGCCTTAAGAATAGTTGATTCTTTAGTTATATCGAATATATTTTAAGAGACCGTTTAAGCTGAACGATAGCTATTTTATCTCGAAATACACCGATCTAGTTGAATTATCTATCTCGTGAATTTATATACGATGATAGTATTGTAATTAGTATAGAATTATTGTCCTCTATAGCAATACTACGACTCATCATAGATAAGGCTTATATCATATAGTCTCAATATCTTATCTATGTATTCTATTCTTATTAGCATATATATTATGGAGTGCGGACTAGCATAGGAAAAAATCGTTAAGATCATCTACCTCTCAGGCTAGTATCTCGACTGCTCTCTCAAACAGCAGCTTTATGACCGGAAGATTTCCAAATGACAACGACTAGTTGTTATTAACAATTATCAGCTATGGGGCCGTATTAACGTGACCAGATAAAGTAAAATTTATATATGCTGTTCTTTACATAATAAAAGTCAAAGCAGAGAACAAACGTATTCTATGTTCCAGTGTCGCGCTATCTAATTATAAAAGTATTCGTGAGTAAATATTTATTGTTCTTTAGATCAAGGGCCTTATTAGGTGACCAACAAAAAGTTATGCATTTATTGGATAAGAGAATATGGTACATGAATTACAATATTTAGAATGATAAACAAGATATATGGATATGCGAACATTTGTCCAAACAGGCCGTCTTGACAACTATAGGACTCAAACAAAGATGTGGTATCGGTTAAATGTCCAGAATAAAATATAAATATGTCAATCAATCTAATAGAAAACTGATAAAAGATGAAATCTGGCACTATATAGACTAACTAAACATTTTAGTGAATGGATAGATTGTACAAATTTCTAGCCCAGTAATTGATATTCTTTATATTATTTTCATTTACCCCTTTTTTTTTTTCTTTTATTTTTTTACGTTCTGTATCTTATCTTCCAGGATCAAATTTAAACATTATAATAGTGTAAGTTTCATAAAAGAATAAAAGAACGTCCTTTGAAATATATATCCATAATAAACATATCATGTATACATACTTAATATACTAATATATAATATAATAGTAATATATATATCTCTGATGATAATAAAATTAATAGGTAATAGATTATCTTTTATTATTACTTGACAAGTACTTAGTACTTAAGTAATTTGACAATAATGATAATTTATTAATTAGTAGTCTACGATAATAGAATATAAGATATATATCGATATTACTCCCTAATAGTATAGGCTAGTGATCGATTATAGATATATAATTATATAAGATATTCTTATTTATTATTTATTATATAATGGCTAATTATATATATAGACTCTCGTTATATATGTAATTTACTTACTAAACTACTATATCTCACTAAGTAGTATTTGATCTGATACAATATAGTATTTAATATATGAAATATTTGACGCCTTGAATTCTACAAGGTTCAATTGAATTTCATATATATACTCAGAAATATATAATATATATGACTTTAAAGATGCCTGATTTAACAATTAATGTCATTAAAGGTAACCATTAAGTTACAGAGCAACAATACAAATTTTTTCTCTGATTTCTAGTATTATAAATTGCACAATAATAAGTGCTAATGAACAACTACTTACGTAATTATCTTTTATATTTTTATAAAAGATCAAATATATAATATAATTACCTATAATATATTATACTAACTTAATATATATAGTTTCATTATATATATATTTATCATGAGCCTTTCTAACTTTTTTCTCTCAGTCAGTGCTCACTTATTAAGTCTGGTTTATTTTCCGTGTTTTACAAGCTACTTTCAATATCTTAACATGTTTATGAAAACATAAGTTGGTGTTTTGTTTGATAGTTATTAATTTAATTTATCTTCTTGGTATAAGATTAAATGAATCAACTTTCCACGTTAATATTATTATACGATGTTGTATATAATCTTGGCAAACATTCATAGTCATCGTGTCCTGTCTGACATATTTAATTTCTACGCTTTGTTATGATCCCCGAGGTTTTGTTGGGGTTTTTTCCAATACTCAAATAATACGTTAGGTTCAATATTGACATCTGTCAACCCATATTAATAGAAAGGGAAATTGATCTTGGATTCTGGTAATGAAAGGTTATCAACTAATAGGTTTATTACTACCACCGTCTTTAATTATGTGTTCACTCTATCCCAGTTAGATCACATTCTCAAGTATCAGCTATCATAAATCAAGTCTTATTATTGTGTCTTATTAGTTGATTTTTGTATTATTGTTATTCAATTATTCATATGAATTATTACAAATATTAAAATAGTTTTATTTTATATTATTATTATTTCCATTTATTATTTATAGTTCATATCGCAGTTCCTAAGCTTTCTCTAAGGCTTAGATATTCCAGTTTATTCTATTATTACTATTTCTGCTATTATTATATATAATATTTAATTGCATTATTTGTATTAATTTATTATTTTTCTAACCTTTTTGTATATTTAGAAATTATTGCCAAATGTAATGGTTTAGTATTATTATTTGCAAAATATTTGATGATTACCTAGTCTATCTATGACATGAGTTTTAAAGCATTAATATTCCTCAGTGAAAAGAGTGTCTGAGGAAAGCGTTCAAAGGTGATGGGATTTGATGAAGTTATCTTATGTTCCAGCTTTTGTACTAGAGATCCGCACGTCTCGTATGTGAAATTACGAAAGATATGCTGTACGAGGAATGATAAGATGCTTGAAGAGAAGGATGTCGACTTCTTAGAAGAAGACGAGAATTTATACTATTTAAATGGAAGGAAGCATCATATATAGAAAGGATAATCTAAGTCTTAGGGCGTATGATACTACGAAATCAGATACATTCAAATGATTTCTCGTTGTATAAAATATATTTTTTGCAATAAATGGTAAAATAATTGTTATCCATCCTTTTAACAATTAACAGATGACTGATGAATTTTAAATGATCATCTTAATTTCGGTGATTTCTAGTGTTAGGTCTTTCAATGTCGACGCACTGATTTACTCGTCACAACACATTCCCACTCACTCCTCGCACGTCTGGAGTCAGAACTTGAGGTATGAACTGAGATTTCTTCTACAGGCTTCGAAACTCTATGATAAAAACGTAAATAAACAAAATACCTATTAGGAAAGTATCTGCTTCTTTGAATTGACTACGGCACATGTGAAAAATCATGTTTTGTGCTACAAAGAGGATCTCCTCCTTATTTACACCACTGTTAGTTCTACCATCAGTTTCTCTCTTTAATCTCCTTCGTTTCTATTAACCATAGAAATTATAGTATTTTCTTCGTTTACTCCTATGAGTCTGTCACTCTTATGATCTAGCTTCTCTCTCTCTCTCTCTACTCCTTCTCTCTATCTCTCTCTCTTATCTCTCTTATTTCTCTACTACTTATACTCGTCTCTTAATGGTGTTCGTACTGGCTATTGCAACTCTAATCAGCTCTATTACTCTGTTTCTGTCTATCATATAGTACCTTATTGCATGTTTCTATCATCATCATGTGGATACCTCACGAATACGTCTCTCTTACTCAACGATTATACGTACTACATTCGATACAATTAACTCTTTGGTGAGAGTAGGTGCTTACATTTCGTAAAGCACTCCGTGGCTAATTTCATCCTCTTGCTCATTCTTCTTCCAAAATGTCATATTTCGCTCTTTTCTTATTTTTGAGTCTCACGCTCTCTAACCCTCTAGATTTGGAATACTTTCCTTCCGAATGCTGCTGTTCTCTTCCTATCTTACTTAACTCTCTGTCTGAATTCATCTTGCGATATTTGTCCTTCTCTCTTTCTCTTCCTCTCATCTTCGCTCCAATCTTCTCTCTCTCTATATACATACATATCTCTACGATACATCAATCTATCGATCTCTCTTCTCTGCTCCTACTTCTTCGTCTCTGTCGTTATCGTACCTCCATTCTTCTATTCTTTCTTCAATCGTAATTATCTCCTCTCTTTTATCTATCTGCAATGTGCTCTCATTCTGCACTCTCTGTCTCTCATCTCATCTCATCGTCCACATCTCTCTCTCGTTCTCATCTCTCTCACTCTTCTTCTTTTCGTCATCTCTCAGTGCTCTCTCTCCTCTCTCTCTTCTCTCTCGTCTCTCTCTCTCTTACTCTGCTCTCTCTCTCCTCATCCTCACATGTCTACCTGGATCACTGGATCTCTCCTCATCTTCTCTTTCTATTTCTACTCTCTGCACTCTCAGTCTTTCTCCACTCCTCTCACTCCTTCGTTTTGCGTGGTTCGGGGTTATTTTCTCTCGTCTCTTCTCTCTCTTTCATCATTCTTTCGTTCTCCTCATTCATTCTTCTCTCTTCTCTCTATTCGCTCGTGCGTCTCATCTCTCTCCTGGCTTCTTCTCTTCTTCTCTCTCTCTTCTCTCTCTGCATTTTGATCGGACTTACTCTCAATATCTGCGCTGCTCTCTTCTCATCTCTCTCTCTCTCTTCTCTCTCTTCTCTCTTCTCTCTTCTCTCTCTCTTCTCAAGCCCCGAGGACTTGTGAAATGTTACAAAGTCGTGCGCATAGTTATATTCGTCGGCACCTCGACTAGAATCTTGAATAGAAAAGCATCTCGTTTTTCTATATTCTCTCTCAATAGATTTATTATCAATTTTGAGTGATTCGTACTATGGTAATGTGTATCCAGGAATCGTACCGGAATTTAGACGAACCCATCCGGAGACACTGCTTTTCAATATATGGAATATAAATTTTCGCCAAAATTTACTCGCTGTGATTCCCTAATGCTAATACACAGTTAATGATGACATTAAACTTAATTAACTATATATAATATAATATTGAGAAGTATCGATAACTATAATTTCGGTTTATTATTATCTATATCTTATTGTTATTTCAAGAAAATATTTATTATATCTACTTAAATTTGATATGGTATATTTTATATATATATTTATATACTTCGTAAATAGATATTTCATCTTACATATGTATATGTAAATCACTCTCATACAAAGAATATTATATTAATAAATGGAGATTAGGGAGAGTAATATGTGGTAGGAGGTAGTGGAAGCATATAAAGATGGAGGGAATTTAAGACGGTGGATGGGGCGAGTTCGTCAGTTTATAGAACGATGATACTAGATAGGTAACGATATATGAGTGCAAAAATAAATAATCTTCACCTGCTAAGCAAAGATTTAGCAAAACTTTCCTAATACTGGCTATTCTCTAGAATGTTCGAGTAGAGTCAAATGCAATCTGAGAATAATATTTGGTTTACCATTGGCTCCCCTGTTAATAGGTTTAGAGTATTATGAAGAGGCTGACAGATTATGAAGTTAGTCTAAAGATCAAGATATGAACAATGGATAAGAACAAGGACTATTGTGTGAATGACGGGGCCGCAAGTTTCGAGGTAAGCAGGTATGATAAATCACCAAAGTGTTAGCATAGTGGAGTACTGCCATAGTAAATTGACTAGGTAGAGTTGTAGAGTTGTGAGCTATAGAGAGCTTGATATAGACGCGAGGAGTACCCTCGCGACATCACACTTCGAAGGACGTACATGTATGATTACCAAACTACTTGAATATCTTGTCATGGAAGATTGAAGCACCTCCAGCAGACTAGTAAGATCAGAAAGCAGTAAAGAAACATAAGGGTATCTGTTCATCTGACAACTCTACGTCTAGTAGTACTATCGATACGAGACATAAGATTAGAATAAACTAAGTATCAGATTTTTGAGGAACTCTCTATAACGAATGTTAAAGGGGCGCGCGTGGGATGGGGTTAATAATTGATCTCCGAGAATAAATAACAAGATGAGGAAATAAGTATTTTGATACGATGAAGTGTCCTCTCTTCCTGTTCATTCCAATATGCTTATAAATTCCCGAGATCATACATACGAATCTTTACTTACTATATTTACATACCTATAATATTTTTACTATTTAGTATTTGGTGGTGTTATGTATCTTGATATCGATCTAATATGCAGTTCTACCTAACTGATCTATAATATTGGCCTTCTGTGATTTCTAGATAAATATATATACACATACATATTCATATATTACGACTCTATGTATAAATATATATACTATAGTACTACAAATTTTCATTTACTACGTAACGGAAATGTAGTATTAGTATATTTTCTTTTTTCTTTAGGTTTTTCACGATAGGTAATATTAGTATGCAGGAGATAGTAGGTGGTGTGAGGGGGAGTGTTGAGATTGGTTTGAAGCTCCTCTCGAATATAATTAAGCTATCCCACCATAAAAAGATGATAATATTGATAAGTTGTAGTTAGTTATCAATAAAAATAAAACTAAGCAAGTCTATTATACTTTTATACTTCTATCGAACTAGCATGATTACATAGCGGCTTCAAAAAATAATTGAAAACTTAAGAGGGATAATGGAAGAGGATATAACTATTTATTATGGATTCTTTATCATATCATCATTATGTGACCGAACAATCTGACGAAAATCGCCTAAGCTAGTCAAGATAAAGTCGCTAATTTTAAAATGTTTTCAAATCTTGTAGGGAAAATCATTTCTGATCGTCGAGTACATTGCAATGCTCTTGCTTGTTCACTTAATAAATCTTACTCTCTCACTCTCACGTGAAATACGTATAAACCTGAAGCACAGCTTTAGACAAGTCCTAAGGTCTATGGCAAAAGAGCTTCTAGGCGTATTTTATTGACAAAAGGAAAGATTTAATCTCATAGACTATCAAACTCGAGGTGTACGAAGATTACTGACCACGAAACCGTTATGTTACCTGCTGGGAAATAAAGCTTGAGGCTGGAAAGAAGATCTTACCGATTTCTTCTAATTTGTCTGCATCCTTTAGTAGTAGGTATTATAATAAATATTCTTGCTCGTATAAGCTTTATGTAAGAGCTTGATTGTTGACTCAAGGCGGCTTTGTTCTCTTCATAGCTAAGATCGTTCTGATCTTGTCTCTCGCCTTTCTGTGTAATACAAGTGGCAAGCGTCCTGTATTTCACGTTGTTAGTTTCAGGTTTCTTCTGAAACGTAATCCGTCTCTATCTCCTACCAGTAATTATTTTCTCTCTATTATGAGTATTATGCTGTCATGACTTGGTTAGTTTAGACTCGACTGTTTTTTGACGTGGTTTTCGATAAATTTTTTATTCAAAAATACTCGAATCGCCTGGGGTAGTAATATTACTTTTAGCGTAGGTGATATTGCATTAGTTATTTGCGCTTATGTGTAGTTAGAGCAGATGAGTCATTTACTATATCAGCTTTTAATTAGCATAATATGTGACGTTAATTCTTAGGCAATAAAATATTGGCTCCTTTTTTTGGTATACCCGGTATAACTATAAATACACATTACTACCTAGTAGCTCTATATTCGATATTAGACATTTACTAATATATAGTAAATGGTGATAGATATTTGTGTACTATTCTATTACATAATTTTTATACTCGGTTATACCGCTACTTTTCATATCATTGCGTCATATTTACAATAATAAGTATTGATAAAATTATATATATAGTACTCTATATATCGTAATTATATACATATATACAATAAGCCGTCTCCCGAAACATCATAGTATACTATATGTCACTACAATGGAATGGAATCAAAATTATATTTAAGGTCTACTATTATGTACTACTTAGATATTTATATCATCATTAATACGCTATACTTTTTTCTCGTATATTATAATTGTCGTTCGACTTTTGGAGAGGGTAGGTTGGCTCTATATCAACAGATGATTAATAGAATATATGAATTGGAATAAGAGAGTGAAATGTCAAGTGAGGATTATGGTGGACTAGTATCATGGAGGAGTGTATAAGGATCTCATAGAGTTCTCATTTGTTTATTGGTGTTAAGGATTAGCAACATGTATGCTTGGTTGGCAACAAAAGATATATAAATGGGGTCCATGGTATAAATGATATATAAAATATTGTATTTGTTTACAGAAATAATATTTTTTAGAATGTTTTCATAGACTAGAACTCGTATTTTCGGGGAAAAACTATTATTTATTAATTCAGATTATACTTCAAATATTTTTCGGGGTGAGTAATGTAACTGTGGATTTTTGTGGAGAAGGCTATAAGATTTGTAATCTCTGAACCTTTTGAAGATTTCGTCACATGCAAGTAATCTCTATCGATGACTTTTGGGGATGTAAAGACGTGTGTTGTTGTGGCGTTGGTCTCCGGGCGCCTTCCATTTGCCTTGGTTTCATTAAGGTCCCTATAGAGGGGTCTGCTCTTACTTCAATTGTTTGCTAAGATAGATTGTATATATAGACTTATGTGTTTTATAGTATCCATTGAAGTGTGTTGAGTGATACGTTTTTTTTAGGCTTGATGTTGTTAATAATATATTTGGTGACTCATCATTATATTATTTAGTGATAATGGTAAAAGTTAGAATTGATGGAATCGCAATTATTTATGATAATAATTATGCGATATTGATATAAAAATACATATAATATTAATAATAATAAATCTTTTATTAATTAGATAATTATAATACTTTATATACTATAATAATTATTAATACTCTGATAATAATAATAATATAATTATCAACAAATAGTACATAATATATATATCACTCAACGAAATAGCGTGATGATTTGCAATTAGTTACATGTGGACTATTTATGTTATGATATATTAGATACCCAATAGTTAATGTGTTCAACTGATCTATATGTATGTTTTTTTATTTTGTTTGTCTCTCTCTATATATTTCTATTTTTCTATAATTTGATACTAATTTATAGATTATAGAGCGCTCCTCTCTCAGTGTGAGAGCACTCGCCAATACTCTAACGCTTGAGTACCGGATCCATAGAATATTTCGCATAGGTCGATTTGGTGGAGGAGATGTGCTATTCTCTCCTTGTGGTTTGGCTCGTTTGTCCGGAAGTTAAGTTGAGTATTCGCTCCCTCCTAGAATTAGGTTGCATCGTTGTAGCAGCGTCGCTGTCTTGCTTTCTTTTGTCTTCTGGTAAAAAAATGGAGGATATAACTACAATATATTAATTATCTATGTAAGTTAATACTGTAAATTTTGCTACGTTAATCATTAGTGATATATCTACCCTTATATATATACACTATATTTGATATAATATATATACTATATTTAATGATTCTGCCGCCGCGCGCGCGAGAGCAGCAAGCAAGCAGCATGGATTCGCTTTCGCTCTTAACAGATTGAGGTATTGGAGGCGCAAAACCATGCGACCAGGAATAAGGAATAGTGTCTACAAGAAAGAAATTATATATAGCAAGTTGACATACTATACTTTTATCGGGATCAACTTCTCAGAGAGGAGATGTTTTACATATAAGTGGATGATTAAAACCTTCATTGGATTAATTTTTTACATAAATCAAATATAATATTGTGATATTTCTTGAACCAACATACTTGACCATAAGATGCCCGAAGTAAAACCAAAATTTCG
Organism: Trachelipus rathkii; assembly: GCA_015478945.1. Taxonomy (NCBI): domain Eukaryota; kingdom Metazoa; phylum Arthropoda; class Malacostraca; order Isopoda; family Trachelipodidae; genus Trachelipus; species Trachelipus rathkii. The sequence continues at coordinate 795 of JABUQX010133468.1, read as the reverse complement.
CGTATATTTATCATTAATTTTTACAACCAACCACATACTATTTTTGCACAAGCTCTAATATTAGTTATCTAGTCTACTCGGCTCTTTACCGTAGCTAATGTGGTGGTAAACTATGTATTATTTATATGCTATATAGATAATAATTATAATCAGAATAATTTCCGATATTAAATTTCAGTTAACTATTATATCGTCTAGTATTTGATATTTATATATATCTCTAGATTTGACTAGTATCTTATTATAGTAGATGTTATATATATATATGTTTATATATTATATTACTAATAATAATATGATATATATTATATATGATATTATAGTGAATTCATTTTATGAAATACTCGGTCTGTCCAAAAATATAATTTTGCCTAATATAATATAATGTATAACTGGTAGTAGCTAAGCGTTAAGTCTATTGCGTATTATATAATTTACTGATAGCTTATCTCATCTTTTTATATTATCGATCACTTTATAGCTCGGCGCTTAGTGTAATATCGCATAGTAATTTCTCTCCATTCTATCAAATAGTCATATTTGTTAGTTGATTTACTGCATGAGGTCATCAATGAGAATTGAACTTTATTAAGCGACAGTTGAAAAACATTTGCTATGATTTTATATAAAAATTTCTTACTGTGTGTGTATTCTCGATTATTATTACATATTATTGTAATATTATAAAATTAAACTTTAGAATAAAAACGTTATGGGAAAGGGGTTTCAAACTAATTTAATATATGGACGATTGTAGTACTCCCGCACCTGTGTGCCACGCAAACTGATACTTCA
>JABUQX010133466.1:0-10404 GCA_015478945.1 Trachelipus rathkii | reverse complement strand
TTGATTCTTCTGACATTATTCTCCTCTAGAACTTTCAGTATGATAGCATTTGGCGGCTGGCAAAGCTGTTAAATCAATCTCGGAAGCGAGTACCCGTTGATATTCAGCTGCAGACAACACATTAAAAACAAATTGCAGAAAATAAAAAGCAAATTACAAAGCGTAAATTTTGAAGACCATAATACAGCAGCGTAGTTGTTAGTTATATATATATATATATATATATTAAGTTATATATAGCAAATAGTTATATATAGTTAGCAAGAAGTACATACATATATATATATATGGTAGATATATGATAAGTATATATGGTGTGTTGCTATTGGTTGGCTAAGGCTAGTTGCTATAAGGTTATGCGTATATGATATATATATGGTTGGTTATTACTGGCGTTAGGATATTAGCTGGTTGTTGGGCTGGGCTATTATCACCTCAACCCTGTCCCCAACGAAACCCCGCCTACGCCCATGCATAGTATAGCAGAGGCGCCAAAGTCTCAGAGTGAGCCACAACCACGACCAAAAATTAGAAAGGAATACATTGTTGAACCTGGTAAAATTTAGTGAAAATTATATAAAAACATATTTTCAAAAACTACAATAGCTACAGGTAAAAGGAATACATTTTGAATCCTTGTAAAATTTCAGTTAGGAAAATGTAAAAAAAAATAAGTAAAAATAAAAAATAAACAAAAATTGGCTTTTTTTTTTGGGGGGGAGCTCGAGCCGGCGGGGGACATAGTATGTATATATATATACAGAGGTGGTTATACAAGTTATTACAAGCGTTGCTGCTGGGCTGGGCTAAGGTTGCTGCTGGGTTGTTGTTGCAGCAGCTGGGCATAGTACAGCTACATAAGGTTTGCTACATATGTATATTTATGTATATTTATGTAAAGGTATTACATGGCAATGTAGGGGGCTCGAGACTGATGGGGAACACAGGGGGGGACGTTTTCCATACCCCCGTAGGGGGCGGAGTTTTTCTCCAAGAACCAAATATCAAAGAGAGCTGGGGATGCGGAGATCCTGCCGGGAGCACGGTAAACAGTCCTTACCCCGTAGTTCCCCGGAAGGTCGAGAGACCCTGACTCCTGCCATCGGTGCAGAGCACCCAGTATTCTTAAGTTAAAAATTACTAGAAAGTCATTTTATTTTAACGAGTAACGGTATAAAAGGTCTCTTAAATAAGGCTCACCGGATTACAGCAATTTTAGTAACAATAATTTTTCAAATACAGCACCGAACCTAGACACCTAAACTCGTACCTTAAACCAGGATTCCAAAAAAGTTCCTCTTCCCTGTAGCTATTGTAGTTTCTTTTGAGATGTTTTTTTTTTTTTTTTTTTTACATTTTCCGCACTAAAATTCTTTACCAGCATTCCAGCAATGTATTCTTTCCCGGTAGCTGTTGTAGTTTTTGAGATATGGATGGTGGCTCTTCTTAGAGGCTGACCATATATATATATATATATATATATATATATATATACATATATATATATATATATATAAAGAAGGTTAAGGTATGTAAGATATATATATAAGATATATAGATTTATATATATATATATATATATATATATCTAGTAGTAAGGTGACACAAGTTGGCAGGGGACGTATTACCCCACCCTACAACTAACCAGATGACAAATTTGTCACTCTGCCAATACAGGCATATATTTTTTAGTACTCATCTACCTTCTCTGGTAAGAAGATATTTTTTTCAGTATTGCTATGAAGTTTTTTTCCTATATATTCAGCAATCTTGGAAAAGTTTTTTATATATTTTTAGGGACTTTTTAGTATTCAGATACCTTCCTGAACCTGAAGGTAGATGAGTACTAAAAGTAACTAAAAATATATAAAAATATATATAAATACAAAAAAGGGGTAAAAAGTGCCTGAAATATAAGAAAAATGCTTAAAAAAAGGATGGAGAATGGAAGAGAGTGGAGGGTACCCTACCTACTATATGCGGATGATTTGGTTTTGTGGCGAATCTGAGAGAGTTTGAGAGGATTTGTAGAGAGATTTGGCAGGGTGTGTAAAAGATGTTTGAAGGTAAACGTAGATAAGAGTAAGGTTATGGTTGTGAGTGAGGACAGTCCTCGGTGTGAAGTTATGTTAGATGGTGAGCAGCTGGAGAAAGTGTCTGAGTTTAAATATTGAGTATATATGTTGGATCAGTATGGAACGGATGATGCACAGTGTATTAGGAAAGTTGTGAATGGTGCAAGGAAGGTGGCTGGTGCATTTAAATCGTTGGTGCATGTAAAGGGACTGTCTTCTTGAGTGTGATAGGGTCTTACATGAGGGTGTGTTTTATAATAATAATTATAGTGTTGAAACTTTAATATACACAAATCCAATAAATTCACCAAAGATACTACTAATGTCATAGTCAAAGCCAAGGTATCGGAGTAACGGAACAACGGCGTATCGGTACTTCAAAGAAACGGAATAACGATAACGGAACTACTTTTTCCGAGTAACGGAGTAACGATAACGGAACTACTTTTTTGAGTAACGATGCCCACCTCTGTATATATATATATATATATATATAGCTATATAAAAAATAAATAAGTTATATATATATATATATATATATATATATATATATATATATATATATATATATATATATATATATATATATATATATATATGAGAGAGAGAGAGAGAGAGAGAGAGAGAGAAAGAGAGAGAAGAGTAGACAGAGAGGGAGAGAGAGAAAGCGAGAGAGAGAGAGGAGAGAGTTACAAGGAAATAACAATTGCTGTTTAGTATTTAAGGTCTGATCCTTTGCCCTTATTGCCAATCTGTTGCAATAAGCTCCTGGGCGTTCTGCCTGGTCGTCAAAAATCATAACAATAGATCTTTGACGTCATGGCAAATTCCCAGTTACTATTAGGGTGCATTCTAACTAAGGAAGACATGGTGTATTTTATTTTTTTTTTTTTTTAATTTAAATTCTTTTATCATATATATATTTTTTTAATTCAAAGAAGGATTTAAAATCAAATTTTATATTTGCAATATGCGCCAGTTGAATAAAAATGAAAATGTTATATATGTTAAGGGTATATAGTTATATATATATAAATTATTTGTTATATATAAGGTTATATATATATATGAATAGCAAGTAGTATGTTATATATATATGTATATATATATATATTATATATATATATATACATATATATATATATATAGCTAAGCAGCGCTTGTCCCACCACTCCACGCGGAGACCTATTCAAGTAGTAAAAGCCATCAAGGCCCCAGAAGCTCACCAGCCACCCAAAATTACGCAGATGAGCACAGATGCAAGCTTTGAAGTGAGGGAGATTTAAATTCAGCAGGAAACACAGAAGAGAAGAGAATTCCACAGAACAGAGGTGGCAGGAAAGAAGTGGAAGCACTGCAGCGAACTAGCCTCTTAAGCCACCAATATCACACACACAAACTCATGCGCAGACACATAAAGCACCCCTTGTGCTACGCGGGCGTCGTGTGGCTATGGTGGCAGTGACAAGTTCCCTTGAGCACCTGCCGCTGCGGTACCTATAGAAAAGAGATAGAGCACCAAAGTCAGCGTCAAAAGATAGATGGTCAAGTGAATTGGAAAGTACAAAGTTTATGTCTTTTTGCCTTTGACTCGATCCTGTCTCAAGTCGGTAAACCAGAGCCCCCCCCAGATATGAGAACCGTACTCCATACAAGGGCGGATGAGTATCTCCTTGTATAGTTGGAGTAATTGAGAAGAGGAAAAAAACAAGTCTTGCAGTCTAAACAGAATTCCCAATTTTTTTTTTGAGGCCGCCCCAGCAACCGTTGGGTTGTGATGTGTGGTTTCCAAGACATTTTTTTGTTTATGTTAAGGCCGAGAGATTTATATTGTCAACAGGAGAGAGAGAGAACCGTCGAAGAGATAGGAAAGTTGGAAGGTGGTTTAGAGAGGGAGATTTGTAGAAGTTGAAGTTTTTTAAAGAATTGAATTTCACAAGGCTGAGACGACTCCATCCGGAAATTCTATCTAGATCTGCGAGAATAGAATCGGAAAGATTAAGACGAGAGGCACTTAGAAGTAAAAGAGGAGCAGAATTGTGAAATGAGTTGAATAATGAAGGGTCGAGTCTATCGGCATACGAGAGCGGATAGAGTTAGATGCAGGTGAGAAGATCATTAATGAAAAACTAAGAATAAAGTAGGGAGATAAGACAGTGAACCCGCTGAGTGAAATTACCCACAATTGACAGAAAAAGAGGAAGTAGGAAGTCACCCCAAAAACAACAGCCGATATTGAGCGATTGAAAGAAAACCATTAGACATACGTAAGCAAAGAGAAGGAGGAAACCCATAGGAAGGGAGCCTGGAGTAGGTGGAAGCGCTAAGGCCCCTGGTCAAATGCTTGATATGTCAAGGCCACCACGCAAGTCTTCCCATAGTTCCTAATGGCGGAAACCATAAACTCGTAGTAGACAGGAAAGTATATCGCCAGTAGACTTCGAGCACCGAAAGCCATACGGCGATCGGAAAGCAGGGAATGAGACTCCAGATGATATAAGAAATGAGAGTTGAGAAGGGTTTCAAAGATTCAGATAAGAAACTATAAGCAGAGCTTATATGATAATTAGAAGGATCCAGAGGCTGCTGGCCTTTTTCTGGAACTCGCCGTGTGCGTGTGCTTCCAACACTGAGGGAAAGTGTTAGTATTGAGACATAGAGAATATAGTTGAACGAGGAGTGGGGAGCATGAAGCACACTCCCTCAAAACATGGGTAGGAATGCTATCCGGGCCACCCGCTTTCCTAACGTTCACAGATTTCGGAGCCCACACACCCGATCAAATGTAATCACAGTAAAAAGCGCATAGGACACCTGGAGAGGAGAAGGAGTGAGGAGGAAGAGGGACACAGAATCATCCAGCTGAGTTAGAGGAAAATAGGGAGTACAAATAGAGATTGCCCTTTTCAGTTGGAGAATTAGCAACAGAACCAACAGAACATTGAATAAGAGGAGGAAAGGCAGATTTACAGTAGTTGAAAGAGATGTTTTTGGCAAGAGGCCACATTTTGGTCATAGAGGGCCAAACCATGAGCGTTAGCGCACCCTCGTTTGATGCATTCGCTTTTGCTCGTCGAAGAGTGATCCTCGGCAACGACTTGTATTAAATTGCACTAGCAAGAGATATGATAGAAGAACTATACAACTTTTCCATCTGAGCGCACTGGCCCTTACCCTGAATGGCCAGAGAACAAGTACTATTGAACCATGGATTATGAGGGAGAGAAAGATTTAGCCGAAGAAGGAATGAAACCTGCTAATCCCATCAACGATTACAGTTCACCTTATCAGCAGAAGCTGAAGCGTCACCAGAGTCAGCAGTCATTCCAACTGGTAGTTAGCTAAAACACCCGCGGTTCAATCGGCCCGGATCGTGCGCCAAAGAACGCGTAGAGCAGGATGGAGCTGTTGGAGAGAAAGTATTAAAATTAAGAGATATAAGGTTGTGGTCAGACTTACCAATAGGAGCGAGCTGCAAATGTTGGGTATTTATAGAGAGAAGGACTAGTGGGGAAACATAGGTCAAGTGTGTTCATGGTTGGGACCATCCGGAATGTGTGTGGGTTCTTTAATTAGCTGTTCCAGATCGTTGAGAATACCAAATGATTCGGCCTCCCGCCCACCCAAATCAGTGCACTGAGAGACTCCCAACCATTCAAAAAGTTAGGTACATTGAAACCCCAATAGAGGACTTCCTCCCGTATTTGGATGAGAAGATATGACAGTTTCGTGAGAAGTAGGGTAATCAAAAATGCATGAAAATCTGTTCTGTTAGGAGTGAACAGTAGCAGAAGCACAAGATTTATTGTAGTAGAAGGAAGAAAGATTTTAAGCCACAGAACATCGAAGTTAGGAGATTCCAGAGCATTCTCGAGACGTGTTACAGGAGTATTTATGTTTACATAGGCACATACTCCACCCTCTTCAGACGGAAATTATGAAATAAGTTATAGTTGGAAACATTAAACGAGTTAGAGGATGAATTCTAGCCATCTGTGTCTCAGACAAGAGCAAAAGGATAGGGTTAGAGTTAGAGAGGTGGTATTCCACGGATGCAGAGTTAGAGTGTAAGCCGCGGATTTAAGTAAAGTCAATGGAGGATATAGATCCGAGGGATTGGAGGAGAGAAAGAGGTAGCATGAGGCATATATATATATATATATATAAGGTTAGCAATATATATATATAAGGTTATAAGATATAAGCAGGAGAGTTCTGTGGCGTCTGGTGGAAGGGGGCTGTGACCACCACTGACGAGTCCAAAGCAGCCCTCCCCCTGGACGAAACGCCAATTCATCACGACAATGCTCACTCTCTTCAACAACATCTAGTCTTCAGCTAATGAAGGTGCAGGCCTGGTCAACCTCACTCTACCTCTTCTATAATATATATATATATATAGCAGGGTAGAGCAGCAGCAAAACTTGATACCTAGAACTCTTTTTTCTATCAAATCATTAGCAGCTAACAGAGTAATATCCAACAAAACTATTATAAACTAACAGATCTATCCTGCTGAACTATAAGGTGAGTAATAAGATTAAATTCTATTAAATTCTTGGAAATGTTAAAAGAAATATTCTTGGCAGAACTATTTCTAATGTGCAATTAGAGCAGTTAGTGAACTGCTCAATCCTAAAATGAGGATTAGTCTAAACCTAAAAATTAAATCTCAACAAAATAAGGAAAAAACTCACCATGTAAATTTTAAAGTAAAAAGCTTTAAATGAAGTATTTCCAAAGAATTTATACTTGAAGTGAAGGCTAATTTTTAGGTAATATAAAAACTTAGTTAAATAATTCTTAGCCTATGATCTAAACTATCTTCCGGGCAAAGAGTTAGAAGAATGTAAGGGTAAAATAGAATAAAAGAATATACCTGACCTAATTTACGTTCGGCACATTTTTTCTTCTTTATATAAAAGGAGATAATTCAGGATTTAAGACTAAAAAGTATTAAATTTAAATTTAATGATAAAGAATACTTTACGGAGTTTAATGTATATACTTCAACAAATAGCATTATGCTACAAAAAGGATCGGAGCTATATCATCTCACGTTTTACTCAATTGACTTATTTTTCAAGTGCCTCGTTTTAAAGTTTCAAAACCAACTTTCGCTGTTGCCAAACAAAATATATTTTCACAGCCAAGAAAGTCTCTAAACCATAGTGTAAACAGAGGGACAAGAAATATTAATCTAAAATAGTTTATAGACAAATAAAAAAGTTTTAATATAAGAATAAATATTCTAAAGTAATATATATATATATATATATATATATATATATATATAGTATATAGCAAAGAAAGATATATATATATATGGTATATAGTTAAGAAGAGTTAGTATATATAAGATATATATATATATATATATATATATATATATATTTATAATTGTTCTAAAAAATTAATATATAAATAATATTAATCTCCAACTATAAGTCTTTACCTTTTGGGTTTGTTGGTTATTCACAAAAGACTCTTTGGTCCTTGAGGAAGTTCTATTAGGTTTTAAGATAACTCGGTCTATGTCTTTATTAAATTATAACTAACTAACTTATTAGGTTAAATTGAATAGGAGAGTATGAGATAAAGAGAATAGAGGTAGGTTGATAAAGGTTGAGAAAGGGAAAATTACAATTTAAGAACTAACATAATTATTTATTATTAAAATTTTGATTTTTTTCAAGCACGACTTAATAGTACCGCTATTGAATTTGAAGTAAGTCCGCAGTTGTTGTAAGACATTGTAATTTTTTTTAGTGAAATTAAGTGAAAAATGGATACCACATTTAGACAAAAATATAAATTCCGCTAAAACTAATAATAGAAGATACCATACCGGTATAAGAAAATATATAACTAATAGTTTTTATATCCTAAATAAAATACTAAAAATAAGCAAAATAGAAGAGATATATGTGGAAAGCGGTTAGTGGCTACGTTTTTATAATATATATATATGTATTATAAAATATATATATATAAGATATAGAGAAGAGTGGCAGGATATATATTATATACATATATATATATATATATATTATATATATTAAGTGATATAGCGAAGAAGAAGCAGCAGCATAAGGCTGGGTGCTACAGTGAAAGCAGTTAGCATACTGTTGTAGTTATAGGAGTATATGCTAGATATATCTATATATATATTATATATATACTTATATATATATATATATATATATATATATATATATATATATATATATATATTTAAACATTTGGTTTGATGAATGTTTCATTCAAGAATATTAGCTTTAAATCTAATTCTCCAAATCGATAAACTCCATCACAAATAGCTGATCAATTATCTGTAATATAAACTCATTTTTTTTTTTTTTTTTTTATCCAAAACCACGTGGTCCATCACAACAGCTGATTCAAAATGTTTGTAAACAAACGTTCGTTTATGCACGAAATTCGTGCTAAAACTGGGTGAGCATTTCTTATCGAGCATAAGCACAAATGACAAAAACGATAACGGCGTTAATACCTATCTGCTGCCTGAAACATATTGGCCTCAGACATTTCAGTAAGAGTTAGTCAGGAATTGTTTGTAAAGACTATTAATTCACTGTATAAGAAAGAGCTTAAAAATAGTTTCATAGTGAAGTCTGGAATAATTTACACTATGCCAGCATATGCCAAATTCTGTTAGCACGGAAAATTGCAACCTAACAGAATTTTGAAAATTCCTAACTTTTGTGCTAAATTTAACAAAACGAATACAGACTTAGCATTTACTATCGTTTGTTAGCACAAATAGCAAAAGCGGAAAAGCCTTTAATATGTAAAATTCTTAATCTGTAATCTGTTTTCGTAATTTCAATAAGTGCGCAGGAAAGCAACTACAGGTTCTCTTCGGGTCTTAATGAACGGTTTCGGATCACCTATTTGGCTTCTCGTGTCTATGTTAATGAAAATATAATCTTATCTTAGTCATGTTCTCGGGGTGACATAGACAGCTGCTCAGTGCCTCCCTCATTCCTTCTGCTTGTATTTCCAAAGTAGAGTAAGTATCAAAATTAAACTAAAATTCAATTTTTCTTAATCTAGGATTATTTGCACTTTGCATAATGCACGTTAAAATTTGTACCTCGTGTCCCACAAGGTTGTGCAAGACCACTTATTCAGAGAAATATTGAGAAATTAAGTAGTAAGAAAATACTAAAGAGTGATGTCATATAGCTGATTTTAAATTTTTACTAAAAAATTTTATTTTTTACAACAATAGTATATTTTGGGAGAATATTTTACTTTATATAAATTTGTAAAAAAAATTTGGTATAATTGAAGAATACTCCTCTTCATGATTTGCTGATATTCTTTCCTCTTCTGTGAGGAAAACATTGCCAAACCTAGTCAACTAATTTTTTTTGGAGCTAATCACCCATTTGCAAAAATGGGACTTTTATAGGCTCTTCTATTTATTATGATAATAGTAGTGCAGAAGGGTGTCACACCCAATTTTTATAAAAATCACAGGATAAATTCTTAAAAAAATAATAATGAAGAATAATGAAAATGAAAATTGTCGCTCTCTTTAGGAAAAAAGTTACAGCCTCTCAAAGTTTTTAAAAATCCCATAGGATTTTCTTATAATTTTTTTTTTTTATTATTTAACACATTGCCTGCCACGGGTAAATCGGTAAAACTTCTCCGGAGGCCACGTTAAGATTTTTGCATTTTTATATAGGTTATGATTAATGAAATCATATGGTAGCTGAAATTCGTAAAGGTACAAAGTATTTACCGAGATATTTAATTTTTATTGTTTTTTTTTTTAATTTCACCAGCAGCCGTGTCTAGGGTTGGGATTAAAAAAAAAACGTTCGTTTTTTTTAAAAAAAAAACACGTTTTTTTTTTAAAAAAAGACCAAAGGCCAAAATTTTTTGTTTTTTTTTGTTTTTTTTTAAATTACTTATTTTTCATATATATCAAGTCTTTTCAGGGTATTTAGCATTAAAAATACTAATAACAATTATGACAATATCTAACCAATTATCTACCCCTTGCTTGAACTATAAATATTAAACGAACATTTAGACACGATTTTTGCAATGCACACGTTTTATAAAACATTGCTGATTATTATATTATTATTGCGTTGTATCGGCATATATAATTGGTAAAGTAATTCCGAAGAGCAGTTTCCCTCATATAATAGGGCAGTGCCCGTGAGATGCGGACATATATTTCTTTTGCTATACATACAGTATATGATGATTTTTATTTATCATATATTTAATTTGAGGAGCGTTCCTAGCTCAGAGGTAGAGTACTCGCCTAACACGCGAGAGGGGCCAG
>JABUQX010133465.1:5000-12500 GCA_015478945.1 Trachelipus rathkii | reverse complement strand
GAAAGAGAGGTATAATATTAAGGGACTTTGTTACAACTTACTTTTTCATTGAATAAATCGTCTTCTAATTTTGAATTTATTTTAAATTCCTAAGTAACCTTGAGTTACTTTATTTAAAAAGATAATTGATAGGAGACTTTTGTTTCCTATTCCATAAAAAGATAATTTATTGCAAACTTTGTTTGCACTTACTAAAGAGATAATTACCTCAGGACTTTGTGTCCTATTTCATAAAAAGATAAGTGCGAAACCTAGTGTTTCATTTCATAAAGAAATAATTAAATCGCAGCGGCCTATCGTTGCTGTCGTAGTTGAGAACTACAAAACTTTTAAACTCATTTACTTATATAGGGGGACTTAAGAAGAGACCACCTACATCACTCCAAGTCCTTCCCTATATAATTGGTGATCCCAGAGTTGTTCAATAGAAGAACAAGAAGAACACCCAGCATCTTCAATCAACCCTCCAAATCTTTCAACAGTAACTGAATATCAATGTCGGACAACGAGGAATCGGACACTGCTGCTTTGGCTCAGGTAAGGATTAATTAAGGTTCAAATTATAGGTACCAAAATTTGCCTATTTTTTTGAATAAATAAATGCTCAGCAATTTGCAGTGGTTCAGTTACACTAATAATATAATATATATATATATATATATATATATATAAGATAATAATAAATATATATATATTTATGGTTTTGTTATATATATAAAATATATATATATATATATATATAATATATATATATTATATAATATATAATATATATATAAAATATATATCTTCAGCCGTGGATCTTAAAAAAAATTAGTTGTGGAAAACTTTGGTGAGGTTGAAAAGTCTTTGATGGCGCATGTGCCTACCTTGCCCCCATAAACGGCGCTCATTATATATAGTTTATACTATATATAATATTATAATATATATAAGTATATATATATATATTATTATATATAATAATTATATATATATATTATATATATAATATATATATATATTAAATATATATATATATATATATATATAGTATATGATAATTTTTATGTAGAGTAATCCGCATCCGCGGAGCATCCGCACATTATTAAAGATCCGCAGCCGCAATCCGCGCTGAACTGCGGATGTTGCGCGGATATTTTATTGTCGAGATTTGATAAAGAAATTAATAATAAAAATACTTAAGATGAATCTGAAAATGAAAATGAAAATGAGTTGAAGGCAATTCAAAAACGGCTTGATATTCCATATCTTACTGCTATCAATGACGTTCGAACTCGCATGTAATATTACACTTCATAGACGGAAGAATGGTTATGCTCAAAGAACTCTTGCTTTGACGCCAGTTCGTATTCCAAAGTTAACATTCTTACTAATGTGGAAAATGACACCATATAACACTTCATTAAGCTATTGAAACCGTTTGAAGAAATTACCCAAAAAATCAGCGCCTTTACAGCTTCTGTCTCCGATGTGATACCATTAATTATTCGAAATTATATATATATAATGAGATATGAATGTTATATATAGGCGATGTATCAAATGTAAAGAGAAAGAAGATTATTATATATTTTTTATCATGTATATGTATATAACCTTACTTATATTTATATATAATATATATATAGATTATAATATATATATATATATTATATATTATAAGCAGAGAGAATGGAATCTTAAAGGTAGTGTCTCAAATCACCGTTATAAAAGTGCTTAACCTTTACAACCCTGGGTTAAAAAGGGCAGACAGAGAGATACTTTAGAAATAAGGTTTTGAATTAAAACCCTAATCGATGAGTATATATATATATATATATATATATTATATAATATATATATTATATTATATTTATTATAGTAACTATATATTATATATATAATATATAATATATATATTATATATATATATATATATATTATATATATATATTAGTGATGTATCGGATGTCAAAAGTTTGACATCCGCGGATGCGGTGATGAGTGCGGATGTGGAGATTTCCAATCGCGGATGCGGATGCGGGCTGTTAATGTCAATCAAAAGGCGCATGGATGCGGATGTTAATGTTCAACATCCCGCGGATGCGATGTCAGCACAAAAATTATATATATATTATATATATATTATACTAATATATATATATATATATATAGATATATATATATATATATATATATATATATATATATATATACTAATATATATTATATAATATATAATATATATATATATATTATATATATATTATATAAATATTATATAAAGTATAATATATATTAATATATTATATATATTATATATATATATATATATATATATATATATATATATTATATATATTATATAATTAATTATATATATTATATATATATATATATATATATACCTATATATATATATATATATATATATATATATATATATATATATATTATATATATATAATATATATATATATATATATATATTATATATATATATATATATTATATATATATATATATTATATATATATATATATATATATATATATATATATATATATATATATATATATATATATTATATATATATATATATATTTATATATATATATATATATATATAATATAATAATATTATAATATTATATATATATATATATATATATAATTTATTATATTTATTATATTATATATATATAATATATAATATATATATTATATATATAATGTCACATCCGCACGGATGCGGATGTTAATGTCACATCCGCGCGGATGCTGATGCGGATGTCAGCCCAAAATTATATATATGTAGTACTCCATTATAACTTTGTAAAATAATTTTAATTTATGTTTGTACTTATGCTAAGATTGGCGCGAGCAAAATTTTAGCATAAGTCGAAGTGAAATAATATATAAACCCGTTCTGTTGAGATACTCGAGCAATTATTAAGAATCAGAAGAAAATCTCACTCAAGATACTCTCTCCAGAAATCCTCCCGGCAAGAGAGATAAATTTCAAGGAAAAGGCTGCGACTTGAATTTCGATCACAAATTTTCGCTAAACGAAGAGTCAGAGGCAATTGTGGAAAACGCGCTGGAAAAGGCTGCGACTTGCAATTCGCCTACGAAGAGAGAGTATCTCAACAGAAGGGACTTTGTTACAACTTACTTTTTCATTGAATAAATCGTCTTCTAATTTTGAATTTATTTTAAATTCCTAAGTAACCTTGAGTTACTTTATTTAAAAAGATAATTGATAGGAGACTTTTGTTTCCTATTCCATAAAAAGATAATTTATTGCAAACTTTGTTTGCGCTTACTAAAGAGATAATTACCTCAGGACTTTGTGTCCTATTTCATAAAAAGATAAGTGCGAAACCTAGTGTTTCATTTCATAAAGAAATAATTAAATCGCAGCGGCCTATCGTTGCTGTCGTAGTTGAGAACTACAAAACTTTTAAACTCATCATTTACTTATATAGGGGGACTTAAGAAGAGACCACCTACATCACTCCAAGTCCTTCCCTATATAATTGGTGATCCCAGAGTTCAATAGAAGAACAAGAAGAACACCCAGCATCTTCAATCAACCCTCCAAATCTTTCAACAGTAACTGAATATCAATGTCGGACAACGAGGAATCGGACACTGCTGCTTTGGCTCAGGTAAGGATTAAAGTTCCTGTATTTTTAGAGGCTGCCGTTTCTTCCTGGTTTCACATTTTAGAGGCCCAATTTTTCCTTGCTAGAATTACTTCGGAACAAACTCGTTTTTATCACACTCTTTCTAACCTTCCTGCAGAAGTTGTTTCTCGCATTTCTCCTTCTGAACTCGAGAGTAAAAATTATTCTTCCCTTAAGGAATCTATCATTTCCCTATTCGAACAGAGCAAAACAGAAATGTTTCAGGAGCTACTGTCCAAACAACCTTTTACTGGTAGACCATCTGCGTATCTTCGCGACATTTTAAATTTAGCATCTAAATTAAATGTCGGTGAAGATATCGTGCGCCTTCGTTTTCTTGACGCTCTTCCTTTCTCCATTCGTCCTGTTATTGCCGCCCAAACTTCTCTCTCATTGGAACAATTAGGCGCATTAGCCAACGATCTTTTACCATTTGTCAATCCTTCGTCTCAAACTGCAGCGAGCTGTGCTCCTGTAGTTACAAATCCTGTTAACAATTTTCATAAGGCTACTACTTCAAAATCTTCTATTCCTTTTGGCCTTAAACCGTTTTATAACGATCAGAAACCTAAAGTTTGTCGATCACACTTATATTTTGGTACACAAGCTAGGAATTGCAAACCTTGGTGTCAATGGCCAAACAAACAAGGCTTACAAATATATCCCTCTTCTAGACCTTCTTCACCTGCATCTTCTCGTGCCACATCACCTGTTCCTACTTCAAAAAACGAATAGAGCGAGATCCAATAAGCGCCATCTTGGGCTCGCATTTCAAAACTGCTGTTAGTATTTTTGGAAAAACCATAGACTTTTTAGTCGACACTGGCGCAAGTATAACAGCCCTTCCTATATCGATGGCACGTAATTTTTCTCTTTCTCCTACCGCAGTTTCATGTACTGCAGCAAATAATACTCCTATTAAGTGTCATGGTGAACTTACAGCATTTTTTACGTTACCATCCCTTCGCCGTGAATTTCAATGGACCTTTCTAGTTGCAGACATAGCAACCCCCCTTCTCGGCATGGATTTCTTCCATCATTTTAAATTAATTTTGGATTGTGGTCAAAAACTTATTTTGGATTCCACTACGAACCTACAGGCTCCTATTCGAATTCTAAATGGTTCTGTGCCATCTCCCATTTTTAATACGTTTCCTTCTCATCCAGTAGTAACTCAACTTTTGGAGGATTTCCCATCTCTAACGTCACCTATTAATCCCTTACAAAATTCTGAGTATAAATCTAAAAATTTTCACCGTATAGAGACAAGTGACGCTCCCCCTGTTTATGCTAAATTTCGTCGTCTAACAGAGGATAAATTAGCAGTTGCAAAAACTGAGTTTAATACTCTCTTAAAAGCTGGTATTATTCGTCCTTCTAAATCCCCTTGGTCATCACCTCTTCACCTCGTTCCTAAGAAAGCTCCAGGTGAATGGCGTCCATGTGGTGATTTTAGAACTTTAAATTCTGTGACAAAACCAGATCGTTATCCTCTTCCATATATTAACAGTTTGTCTCATAAACTTCACGGTACGCATGTATACAGTAAAGTAGATCTTCTCAGGGCATATCATCAGATCCCTATTCATCCAGAAGATATAGAAAAGACTGCCATTACGACCCCTTTTGGTCTTTTTGAGTTTGTTTCTATGCCTTTTGGTCTTCGTAATGCTGGAGCTACTTTCCAACGCTATATGGATTCAATATTTCGAGATATTCCTTTTGTTTTTGTATATCTGGATGACTTATTAATTTTCTCAGAGAATCAAGAACAACACAAAGAACATTTGCGTCAAATATTTCAAATTTTACATGATAACAACCTTCGTATTTCTGTTCCAAAGTGTTTATTTATGCAATCATCTCTAGACTTTTTAGGTTATCATATTTCTTCCCATGGCCTTAGTACACCTGATTCTAAGAAGTCTGAAATTTCCGCCTATCCTATGCCAACTGACTATTCTAGTCTTCGTCGTTTCCTTGGTATGGTGGGATATTACCGTCGTTTGATTCCTAATTTTGCTAATTTAGTTTTTCCACTTTCGGAATTGGCCAAACTTTGTCCTAACAAATCTAGTTCTCTTTCTTGGTCTCCGGAAGCCTCTAAAGCATTTCAGGAAATTAAAACTGCCATAGCTAACGCAGCAGCTCTCCAATTCTCTCATCCAGATGTCACTCATCTCCAACTGGTCACTGACGCTTCCCAAGTCGCCATCGGAGCTGCACTGCATCAGATGATTGATGGCGAACCAATACCAATTGATTTTTACAGCAAGAAATTGACTACCCAACAAAGAAAATATTCAGCTTTCGACAGAGAACTCTTAGCAGCATATTTTGCTGTTCTTCATTTTAAACACTTTTTAGAAGGTAGAGATGTCGTCTTGTGTACAGATCATAAACCCCTTGTCGCTGCTTTTTATAGCAGAAATCAAGCAAAGAGCGATCGCCAGCAAAGACATCTTTCTATCATTTTGGAATACGTCTCTTCAGCCTTATATATTAAAGGATCAGATAACGTGGTAGCTGATGCTTTATCACGCTCCATATCATCTACTTCCATCGATCCAGTTGATCTTCCTGCTATTGCACGATCACAAGCCACTGATGAAGAATTACAAACTTACAAGCCAAGACTTCATGCTTTCCCACTCTATGACAATCTTCAAATTTGGTGCGAAACTACTACTCCTCATCCTCGTCCATTTCTTCCTAAGCAAAATCGTGAACAAGTTTTTCAAGATCTTCATGGCATGTCTCATCCAGGTGTCAAAGCTTCTCTTCGATTAGTGAAGACGCGCTACTTCTGGCCCAATATGGATAAAGATATTCGTATATGGACTCAATCTTGTCATCAATGTCAAAGTTCCAAGATTCAACGCCATACAAAGCAACCTGTTATCCCATTAGAAATTCCTTCCCAGCGTTTTGAAACCGTACATATTGACATTGTTGGACCTTTACCTTCAACCACCGCTATTCAAGAATCTTCAGCAACGTTTCGATATCTTCTCACTTGTATTGATAGAAACACAAGATGGATGGAAGCCTTTCCTCTTCAAAACACCACTGCAAAATCTGTCTCTTACGCTTTCTTACAGTGGATCTCTAGATTCGGCGTGCCTTTATATGTCATCACGGATCGCGGACCTCAGTTTGAAAGTGAATTTTTCTCAGAACTATCTTCCTTAATTGGTTTCCATCGACTTAGAACGTCATCTTACCATGCCCAAGCTAATGGAAAAATCGAAAGGTTTCACCGATCTTTGAAAGCAGCAATAATGGCTAGAAAGACTGATTGGTTACTCTCATTGCCCATCATCCTTTTTAGCCTTCGATGTATACCTAATGATTCAGGTTACTCTCCTTTTCAAGCTGTAATAGGAAAAACACCTTTATTACCCGCGGATCTCTTTCCTTCAAATCCTTCTTCAAAACAAGAATTTGAAGTCTTTATGAAAAAATTTATCGCTAGAATGAAAGAACTCGATTTCAGACAATCTCCACCTTTGCATACGTCACGCGATGTTTCTTTCATCCCTGAAGCTTTAAAAACATGTACACATGTATACGTACGCGTCGATCGCATCAAGAAGACGTTAGAAGCTCCTTACACCGGACCTTTTCTTGTGCTTCAACGGTTCGATCGATGTTTCAAGTTACAGTACCCAACGGGAAGAACTGATATGGTCTCCATTGATCGATTGAAACCTGCATATATGCCTCCTGTAATAAACTCAGATGTTGTACCACGAGATGCCCCTTCATCACCCGATGTTTTGTCAGAAGATTCTCCTTCAACACCATCCGATGTTCCCGCACAATCAGT
>JABUQX010133464.1:0-21344 GCA_015478945.1 Trachelipus rathkii | reverse complement strand
CGTGAAAAGTTATAGGGAATTAGTTTTATTGAGTGTTTAGGGAAGATATATGATGGTATTTTTAATGAAAGACCAGGTTGGAGTTACTGAACAGATTGGATCTGTGGAACAAGGTAAGTGTTTAGAAGTGGTAGAGGATGTGTGTGGATCAAATCTCTTTACATTTGAAACAAATGATTTGGAAATGAGTAAAAAAAAGAAAGAAATAAACTGTATTTTAGGCTTTTATGGACTAAATAAGTGGCTATAGGATTAAAGGGAAGCCTACAGTGATATGGTGTTGGTGGTGTTTGAATGGAACTGGGTGGTATGTATAATGA
Source organism: Trachelipus rathkii (assembly GCA_015478945.1). NCBI lineage: Eukaryota > Metazoa > Arthropoda > Malacostraca > Isopoda > Trachelipodidae > Trachelipus > Trachelipus rathkii. The sequence continues at coordinate 21,024 of JABUQX010133464.1, read as the reverse complement.
TAGTGGAAGAGGGGAAGGAGTGGATGGAAAGAAAGGGGTGGTAGGATAGTGTTAGAATGGATGGAGAATTGAAGAGAGTGGAGGGTTCTCAACCTATTATAATTTGGTTTTGTGTTATGAATCTGAAGAGAGTTTGAGGAGTGGTGTGGGAGATTTGAAGAAAAAAAAAAAGAGGGGTTGAAAATGGAAAGGAAAGATGGAAGCAGTAAGTAGTTAGTGGAGGCAGGCTGGAAAATCTCGGCGGGGACAAGTGGGGTCTGAGCGGAACATGAATGAAAGGGGAAGATGATGGTGGCCAGGGAGTGAATAGTAGGAAGGGTGGATGGAATGGATGGATGGAAATGGAATGGAATGGATTAGAAATAGGAATGGAATGGAATGGAATGGAAGGAAGGAATGGAACTGGAGATGGATGCACGCGCACGCAGCGACGGATGACAGGGTTGGTTAAACGGATTTATAGTAGTGAGTGCTGGAATCGACAGGTTGCACCTGGAAAAGGTTTTATTAAGCCGCAAGTATGCCTGGAGGAGAGAAATGAATGGCAGAGGCGAGAAGAAAGTACACAGAGTGAATGACAGGGCTCAAAAGTTAGGTGTGTATGGTTGTGTCACCTGGGGATAAGTGGGATGTCCCCACATTGACGAGATGCTGCATGAGGGTCCGTCGCACCCTGTGAAATAGGAGCAGATTTCTGACCGACGAGTCTCTCACTAAAAGGCACAAAGGGTTGCACACGGCTTCTTCACCGGCTCTGATACCCTATCACTTTCCAGTTCTCGGTGCATTGTTCCTGCAACCTTTACGCATCGTAAGAGAGAGGAGAAGGCAGGGTGATATTGATGATATATATATATATATATATATATATATATATATATATATATATATATATATATATATATATATAGCATATATAGATTATATATGAGCATATATATATATATATATATATATATATATATATATATATATATATATATATATATATATATATATATATATATATATATATATATTATTTAATTTTTCACTATCTATATAAACTTCATTATTTTTTTTTACTTTTATCCAAATTTAGAATTCTCATTCTCAAACAAATTAAAAAACTTTAACAAAAGATAGGCCTTTCAGTCCTGCCGGACCTTATTCAATCTTATGCCGTGCGCGACTAATTTGATACATTCTAATTTTGTTCAGTGATTGGATGTATTCGGATTTTGTTGGTTTTATTCTTTGATTTTATTCACTATAATTTTCCATTTTTTGTCAGTTAAAGGATGTTGCTGAGAATAGGGTCTATTTTCATCTTTTCCTCTATTACATTCATCTGTTTTTGTTTTGTATTATAAATCAGGAAGCTCTCTAATAATTTTCGTTTATATATGTTTCCATTTTTTTGAAGAATCTGGTAGTTTTTTTTCGTTTATTTGGTAATTAAACTGGCTTCTGTGTTTAACCAATGCTGAATTTAAATTATCTGTTTGGAGATCATAACCATGTTGGTATATTCTTCTTTTTATATCGACCGATTCTCCTATATATGTGTTAGGACAACTTTTGCAACCAATATTGTAAATTCCCGGGATGGGCTGAGCCGAAGTGGAGTCCGCAATGTTTTTGCATTGATGGGATGTCTTTAAATTGGTTATATTTTTCACAGGTTGTATGTTCGGTGGTAGTAGGTATCTGTATTTATGGGGACCATCTGTTGGTATATTGATATAAATATTAGGTGCTGTAACCGTGTTGTCCTGTAGACTGTTGTAGAACGATTTCTTTGCTCTGTTTAGTACTTTTGTAAAAGATTTTACTTGGGTAATGCAGTTTAGAAAAGACTTCTTTGATGTGATCCAATTCTCCCTCCAGCTCGGCAGGACTACAGATTCTAAGAGCTCTAAGTATTTGTGAAGAAATGACGGACATTTTTGTATTATAAGAGTGGGTTGAGAGCCAATTTATATAGGATTCCACATGGGTTGGTTTCCTATACACCGTTGTAATAGGTCTGAAGTTATCGTCTATTTTAATCATTATATCTAAAAATGGTAATGTATTTTTGTTGGCCATTTCTAACGTGAACTTTATGGCAGGGATTTGTTGGTTGAGGTGATTCAGCATGACTTGGGGGTCTAGTTGGGTGGGCAGCGCTACGAATACGTTGTCGACGTACCTTTTCCAAAAAATCTCTGAGTAGTTGGGATGACGGAAGACGAAATGCTTTTCGAAGAATTCCATAAATATATTGCTGAGTGTTGGGGACAATGGGGAGCCCATAGGGAGACCTGATTTTTTGTTTATAGTATTTATCTTCAAATTGGAATTGATTGCGTTCAGTTAACAGGAGGATTAGTTGTTTTAAGTTATCGAACGGGATGTCAAACAGTATATTGTTCTCATTTACATAGTCCTCCAACCACTCCAGTGTTCTGCAAATGGGTACGTTAGTGAACAGAGACTCCACATCGAAGCTAAGGATGGTTTTATTTTGAAGTTGAGTTTCATTAAGACAAGATATGAAATGCTGACTGTTTTTTATATGACTCGTTGATATTTTTCCAATGAGGTTTTTCAATTGCTGATTCAGCCATTGTGCCAGTTTTTATGTGACATTGTTGATGTTGGAGATTATGGGGTGAAGGGGTGTGTTTTCCTTATGAAGCTTCGGTATGCCGTAGAAGGTAGTGAAGGTAGGGATCTTTGGAAGGTATACTAGAAGTTTTTTGCATAACTCCTGATGGTCTTTAAGTATGGATTGTAGTTTTTGCTTGAATGTCCTCTGTGAGACCGGAAGAGGGTTTTTGTTCAATGGAGAGTAGACGTTTGGGTTGGAAAGTATATGTAAAGCTTTTATAATGTATTCTGATTTTTACATGATCACTATTTTATTACCTTTATCTGCTCTTGTAATGTGTAAGTTGTGGTTTTCTTTTAGTTCTTTAATGACAATTGTGAATCTCTGCGGGAGTGTGTACCTAGGTCTGTTAATGATATTATTCAGTATGTATCCTTTGAGTAAGTCATAATTCATATTTAGCCCTCTATTTTTGTTTTGAAACTTTTCTGTTACGCAAGAGCTCTGGCAAACTCATGTTTGTCCCGATCCCGAAGGACGGTCCCAAAGACAAGATTGATTTTTGGTCCTCTGATAAGTTACTTTGCGAGATATTCGCGAAAAATTCTTCGCTTCCCATCTTACTCCATATAGTATATACTGTTTTTAAAAATATTATTGAGTCTGTTTTTACTTTTATTAGTTTCTATTTTCATCTTTAAATTTAACAGATTTCATTTCACATATACTTATGGATAACACTAATATTTAGGCCATTCGATTTTATCTATCTCCATTAGCTAAAGTCTACTCGATATTGATTTTCAATAGAGAGTTATCTTCCATTTAAATTCTTTTATTACTCACTGCTAAAGTGCATTCACTCTGCGCTATATTTCCAATGATCTCCTTATGTATATATATAATGCTCTCCTTATGTGATTACTCATTATACGGTTATTTTTCATAGTACATTTTGATTGATAAATACCATACATATCTGCAGCGTGTGTTCTATCTGTTCCGTGATTAATGTAAATTATTTAAATATATCTACCACCATAAGAATGTGTCCTTGTAGAGGACAAACTATATATAAATGTCGAAGAGTTACATACTCATACTTTAATTACAGCATGTCTCATGAGATAACTGAAGCGAGTGTAGAAGTTTTTCATAGATTGATAATGGGCTCGATAATATATAGTGATTACTGCTGAGTGCGTAATATTCGATTATAATACCGTCAGCTATTATTAAAGTAGAAGTGTACTTCTAACTTTAATTAGTTTACCTTATATATTTACAGTTCAAACTAACCTGTCCTCCGTTATTTATATTATTTAAATTATATCTCTTTTTAATAGATGCTAATAACTTGAACCGGGACCTTTTGAATAATATATATATCTTGATGTACCCTATTCCCTATATTATTCAAGTCAGACGGAAGTTTGACGAATATATAACAAATTATATTAGCGGTATTGATAATGTCTCTCCATTACTACAGCTCACGTATTTCGATGTAAGTATTGAAAATATCTAAGTTAGGGTAGTCTAATATAATAGTTTCAATATTACACAAAGAGATTTATTTTAAATTTGCAATTCATAATAAAATGAGTCTAAGTCTGATCCTTTAGTTTCCAAGTTTGTTTGCAGAAATATATGAATTGGAAGAAGTAGTTTTATATGAGATTCCTTATTATTATTAATGGGATTAAAAACATATTATTTTTTAAATAATAACTAGAAGACTAAACTATCGCCTTGACTGATATGCTGTGTATGAACTCAGATTGATCATCTATATCATTTTATTATCATATAATCATTTTATCTAGGATAAAATTGATATATTATTATTTATTACATTGTGCGAAAAATATCATGATATAAGATTTATTAATCAATCAAAATAAATTTTAATTTTAATTTTATTAATCTTACTACTAATTAATCTTTATAATTCAAACTTGAAACGATCGTTAATGAGAAAAAATATTCCTCTATTGTACTCATTTTTATATAGATTTCTCTTTAATATAATTGGTTATTCAAAACAGTGTTCTAATAGTGCTTATATTATACGTATATTTATTATTAGAGATCTCATATAGTACCTAATTCTCGTAGTATTATAACATTTATCACTCTGAAATAACTCAATATGGAAAATATGTGTTCATTTATCATATGATAGTTTGTTGATGTGATATGGAAAAATTCATTTTATTGCTTTTATATATAATTTAATTATGCCTTGTAAATTATTTTGAGTAAAGCTTCTATTAGCCTAAGTGTGCATCAGATAGTGTCTCGTTCTCTGTTTGGTATACCTAACGTGATTTAACTCATTGCCTAAAAACAGATATTTTCCAAGCCATTGTATCACAATATCAGAATCCTCAAAATACAGTTGCAATAATAGATTGCATAGAGTGATTAACTTGTTATGAGGATATAATGTTCTTACACTACGAGTAAAAATTACATCTTCTCGATGTTCACCTTTATTGTTATAGATTTCATTTCTAGAGAAGACATTGTCTTAAGATATAATTATGGAGATTATATATATCTAAACTTTTGAAATATCAACCATTGCAACTATATCTTTTTATACATTATTCTTCATATTGTAATCCACAGTACAAGAAAGCTCGACAAAGATTTGCTCTTAGATTATTAATATAAATAATTCTTATATTATTAGTTTGTGATTTACCAAACGTTATAGTCCAAAATCAGGGACCTGAGTTATTTGCAAAAAAATGGTAATTACTCTCAGTCTGATAATGATTTGCAACCCACAGATTCTTATATTTTTAAATTTATTCTTTTATTTATACCAAAGCAAAGAAAATCATATCTATTTTTAAATATGACTATGAATATATTTTAGAATATAAATTACATATCAGCAAATGTTAAAACAGTGACGTTGTCGATTTTTCCTCATTATTTATGTAAATATCAAAAATATCTTATTTTAAATTAAATAATATATTTAAATTTCATCAATCACTTCTCATAAAGTGAGATATGAAATAATACTTAATATATCCTTAATTAATATATCGTCTACGACTCTATATTAAGTGTTATGGTGATGAATACGTGATTAATAGGAGCACTCAAGGTGAAATGTGATGATAGTCTCGTACATAATATGTATTACTTATGATAGGAAGAACTGATATTTAAATATATATATAATATATATACGTATGTCTCTAGCAGCGATCGTCTATGTATATAATAGATATAGATCTTACTGAGAAAGCATGGCGATATATTATTAAATACAAGTCTCGTGGATAATAATTATGGTATGTCTATAATCTCCAGAAGGGTAAATTATCCTATTATATATATATATGTATATTTATAGTGAAATATTATTATTAATTCTTTTTACTTCTTATGATTTTTTGAGAAAATAGTTGAATTAATAAGTATTAGCATATAAGAATGATTATTATTATTCTTTAGTTGGAATTTAATTACTCTCCATGCTCACAATATTATATTATAGTTGACATTTTACATCTCAAGGGACTTATGTGATGTAATAGTGTAGTGATATATTTCAGATATTGTTGCTCACTCAATATCTCTCTCCGTGGTAATCGCATTTTAATATATATAATAATTAGACTCATAATATCAATGAGCATTGATTCGGTTTGAGTGCACTTAAGTCACACTGTCGCAGATAACCCACCAATTCGTATTTCTATAATACTCTTATCTATATATATAACTCTACCGATGAGTCTCAAATAATGATTGAGTGGTATTAGAATCACGGACATTAGGTCACTTAAAATAATAGGTGGCACTCTACTATGAAAGTATACTATTATTTAGTAGTACTATTATCATAAAACTCATTATTGTATTTACAACCTCTAAGTGATTACTGTATCTTTACATTAGTAGTAGTTGTTAGTATAATTAATATATTAGTGCCTTTAAGGGACTCGAAAAATTGGTCTGGTTTTACGAACGTCCCCGCTGAGATAGCCCTTTTCTTCGGAATAAGGTAACATGTATGTGTGATGTGAGAGTATATTAAACTATGCGATGTAGTATTGTAATATCATATACACTTGTTAATATAATTTTTAATGTTAGAATTATACAGTATTCTCTGATTGTATATTGTTGTAGATTTTGATTATTGATACATATATAATAATGTCACTTCGATTTTTATTATATTTTTATCACTAGTTCAATAATATTTCATATAGAACTATTTTCATTTTATTGTTAGGATTATTATAATATATATGTACACTCTCTATTTTATTTATTTATATTTATATGTATCCTTTATTTTAATATATTAAAATTTAAGTATGATATATTGCTATTTAATTTATTTCCACATATATAGTGACAACAAAAGTAGATAAACAGCTTGGATAAACATATATATTTGAGTGAATAATTGTATGTGTAATATATTCATTAAATTTTTATTTATATTGTAATCTTTTTAGAGATCATTATAATTATATACCTTAGTTATTTATAATTATGCATTCTATTATATTAAAGTGATAATAATTAATATCTCTTTATTATCATATTCTCTATGATTCTATAATTATATTATAGTCACTTAATCATAAATATAAGTAGTGCAACAACAAGTCATATTTATTTTAATATAGATAATAGCATCCAATTAAATATTCAAAGTTTTAGTTAATATAATATTTCTATGCTACTTGATTTAATGGTGTTCTGTTTAGATAGATAAATGAGACACAAGACTGAAGATAATTACCCTTCAAATAACCAAAAGGTACATGAATTTATTTTAATTAGAGGCATTAATTGTAGTAATGCCATAACAACATTTCGAAATGGTCATCGTTAAATATAACAATATATGAAAATAACATTGATGGCTCACTATTCACTATCAAAATATTAGAACAATTCTAATAGTGTAGGAAGGTATTCTCAGTAAATATAGTAATGTACAATTAGATTACATATTTATTGGTGCTCATCTCTATCGACTCGTTAAAAACGATCTCTACTCTCAGTAAGAGTCATTGGTGAGTGAATATGTTATCTATGTCTAGAGAGCTCATTCTTGCAATTTCATCATTATAAAATATCAATTATATAATTTTCATACTTGACTTGTAAATATTATTATTATTTAATATATATCTAAATTATTTAAATAATTAATTAATTCATACTATGTATTCATTCATATTAGTCATGAAGTTGCCATATATAATGTGCACTCTATCTCATAATAAATGGACTTCATGTATTTATCTCAATTGCAATTAAATTAATCTATTATTCACTTAATATATTTTAAAGTGATTTTCCACTTCTATTTTCACTTGAAAATCATATACCCAATTCACGAGTTCCTCGATATTGGGATTTCTATTATTGATAAATACTTAGTAGTATATCATACACTAATACATATATATAGTTTATTTTAAATTTACTATATTAATTATTATAATCTATAATATTATCAACAAAATATATCGAGATGTATTAATTGAGACTCTCATATATTTATTAATAATTAAATATTATCCATAATTTTAATAAAAAAAATTTTATTAGTTTCTGAATAGTTTACATTACATTGTTGTAATTGAAAGAAAAAGATATGATTAAGTAGGGTATATTGTCCAAGTAATATAAATAGAAAAAACATCAATTTCGCAGAGGTAATATGGTTAGTAAATGTTCAGTTGATAGAGACCCCTTATAGAAATTGGTTTTTGAAAATAGGAGGTATGAATCACTAATTTTATCAAATCAAAATTTTTGCAATTTCATTAAATTAAAAATACTTAAATTTATTATATCAAGTAACTCAACATAACTCAAACATCACACAAGTGTATGTTATATTAATTTAATAACATATATAATTAGACAACAAAGATCAAAATATCAGAAAATACTACAAAAGATCTTAAAAGTGCTCAACGTTTTGTATAAAAATTTTACACAACTGACTCTTTGCAATATAAATAATTGATTTTAAATAATATTTATTTAGACAAAATATTCAAATTTATTATTCAGATTGATGTAAAGAATCGGATAAAGATTATTGCAATCGATGATCATAATCTCTCTGAATCTTAAATTAAATTATTCTAATTAAATTACAAAAAATATTTGAAATCAGATTCAAATCCTAATGTAACTTATCTCTTTAAGATTAGGTCAAATTTTTTAGGCGCTAATAGACGGTTAAGACGCTTTTTTATACTTTTTACTAAATAATATGGTTTTTTATAAGTATATTTTTATTATATAAAGTGACAATGTATTATATTTTAATAAAATTTATCATAAGATGGCTCATTTTTTTAATAAATAATGATTCAGAATCACTTTCCATCTTTTGTCTATACTACGAGATCAATAAAAATGTCAGACTTTGGATGAATTAAATTAGAAAGTATAGGAGTCATCGATCTATATTAAGGCTACATAGTATTTTTTCCAAAAAAATCATGATGATGACGCAATCAGTGCTAGAGAGAAATGCAATCGAATATCTTATATGCCAAATTAAGACAATTTGCACTTGGGTGGCCATGCTGTATATATATCACCAGCATAAAACACATGAACACTTTTACAGTCGAAGACTACTTTGAAACACGCAAGAACGTACGTGTGAATAAGTAAATATAATATATATTCTTATCTATTATTTTAGATAATAGTAAGTGCTATTTATTTCTAGCCCCGTAATATATTTAAGAAGAGGGTAATTACACTTAATATACTTAAAAAATTTTTAAATAAATAATGATATATATTTATACATACTATTTAAAATGTATTCTTTATTAGTTGAAAACACACTTAATGAGTTAAAAATCACTATAAAGCGCCTCTAGGATGAGTACCTCTAATAATAAAATATAATCAGCTATTATATATTTGTCTCTAGTAATTGTTAATTAGCTAAGACAAGTGCGTTAATTATCGAGTTAGTTGTCCTACTTACACAGATAAGGAAGAGTCATAGGAAGAATCCAATAATAGGATTTGATTTTATGATAAAAGTGAGGTTTGTATTCCATTTATAATATTTTGTAATAAGTAACAAGAATTTTAATCCTTTATAAAGTAAACTAAATATTCAACTCGAGTAACTTAAAATTCAAAACAGCTTTATTGAGTACTAATTGAGTGTAATAAAGGATGTGTGTTGATTATATTCATAATTCTAGTTGCACTTAATTGCTTCGGTTAATAATATAATTAAGACATTATTTGTGTATATATTTAATATTTATTGATCTTAATACTACGTACAAATTTATTATAAGATTATAATGGAGAAAATCATTCATTCACACTTTAATGAACAGGTATACTTGAAAATATTGACAAACTACTCAACGATATTATTACTTGTTCACCAGATTATTACTTGTAAGATGAGATTACTAATAGTAGTATTTTCTTTTATCTTGAGTCGTTTATGCGTGGCGCTTGGAAATGCACGAAGACAACCGCGCATTTGATATTGATGAATTTAAAGCCTTTATTTGGTGAAACTTATATAAACTGATATTTTATACTGTGGAGTTCTAATTATATTAAATACGATGACCAATAATATTAGATAAAGTGATACAATAATATATGCGGAATATAGTTGCTATGATTATCACGTTTAGATAGTACATTCACTATAATTTTTATTACTTTTCCGCTGGTATTATTTGGCCTACACTTTAGGAAGGTAATTAGTATTTTAATTTCTTAATTTCAGTTTTAGATTTTGGAATATGTGAAGCGTAAAAAATATAGTTACATGTAGTAATTATATACCATTATTAAATGTGTAGTATTAACGTATGTATATCCTTTAATTATAGAATCGGGTAATATATTGCAAGTAATATAATAAGAATAGATTATTTTTTGCTTAAAATTATTTGAATAGATATAATGGAGATTAGGATATTTTTGTATCATCTGACCATTCAATCAATATTTATGTGTATGAAGACACGTATTTATATCAGCTTATTTTTGAACTAAATAATGTTAGACACAATAGCCTTTATTTAAGGACCCATTTTAAACTTCTTCGGGTGTTTATTTTCTGAATTTATTTGTTATAATTTGATAAAAATTTTAATAATTTTGCATATTAATTTTTTTTAAATCATTCTCAAAGTTATTAATTTTCTATATTAATTTTTAATTACTAGTATATTTTGTTCTGACGTAATAAACATGTAACAGCAGGATGAGGTCAGATGATGTAGTTTGCCCTATCAATGGTGAAAATATATGAAATCATGATTAATTTCAAACTTTTTTTGTTTAATTGCTAGCTTTGTGACTTAAAGATTGCACATTATGGCTTTGAACGTAGAACGTAAACGACTTAATTCCAAATTCCAAATTCTGTTCTTTTCTCCAAGCTGTGAATATTTGAACGAAGTCTGTATCCATTAGGCCTATTGAGCAGGGAATTCATTTTTTATGTTAAGGAAATAACATTTAATATGTTGCAAGTTGTTATTCAATCAAAATTTTATTAAAATTTCCCTGCCAAGCCTCGATTTCAAATCCCCTTATAAAGATAGTTTTTGCCAGCTTATTACTTTCATAAAGCAAATATGTTGACAATTTGGCAGCAAAATTAGGGACTTTTTTACAAATGATACTCCATAATGAATTTTTTCTATTATAGTTTTTGTATAATCTAATTTATTTGCTAATCTCTTTTCTTTATAGGAGTATATAATAAATAATGATGGAACATGTAGGTATAAATAAAATAAAATATCTTTTTAAGTTTATACTCTATATAATATATATCATATATATATTAGTAAAACTAAAATTCTTTTTAAGTTTTATACTCCATAGATGAATTTTTATCTATTATTAGTATAAGATACTAGTAATCGAAAACCAAGGCCTTCTAAACAGATTTTTATAAATATTCACAGCATAGATCGGATTTGTATTAGATATGAAGAATTAAAAAAAATAGATTTATTGTCGCTCTCATTTAGTGTGAAAAAAAGTTTCAGCATCTCAAGTTGTTAAAAATTCACATAGACTTTTCACAATTTTAGATCGATCCAGGTAAGTTCTCATTCAGCTTTCTAAGTCAGGTTGATAAGTTTTGTTATAGGTATACACAGAGAAAATCTATTAAATAACAAATTTTATCATTAACCTAAACTAGAGATGGCCTAAAACGAGCAACGAAGGCCCAACTATTTATTATAGAAGTCTATAGGGTAAATTTTAAAAATCTTTTCAGTAGCTGTATACTATTTTTTTCCATATAAGCAGAACATTGCCGTAATTATTTCGTTTCATATTCTTTCATTATATATTTCTAGATACTTATAAAAGCATATAATATCCATTAAATTTATTAAAATATTTTTCGTTTTTTTTGAAATCAAAATCTTTCTGATTTTTCCAACTTCGAGACTTCATCAGTAACTTATTTTCCTAAAGAGACCGACAAATAATTTTTTTTTTTTATTCTGCATTACTATTTTTTTTAGAGTTCATAAGCCTCCGAAGCTGATTTCACGATTCGTTTTTAGAGTCATTGTTATTTGGAAATAATTACCATTATATATGTATTTTTATTTTATATTACTAAGTATCTTTAATTATTATCTTTTCTTATTATTTACATATCCTATCTTTATTAATATTTATATAATTAAAATTATATTAATATATTATATATATATATAATATATATTATATATATATATAGATAAATATATATATACCAGAGGGTGTCACACCCCCGATTTTTATGAAAATTGCAGGATATACTCTAAAAATAATAATGAATAGTGAAAAAAAATCCTTCTTCTATTTTAGGAAAAAAGCTATAGCCTTTCAAAGTTATAAATTCCATTAGATATATATATATATATTTAATATAAATATATAATAATAATGATATATATATATATATATATATATATATATATATATATATTATATTGCTTGAAAAAAAAATGATTATATTTCTGATGGATAATTAATAATAACTGGTTACATGTTCAACTAGTTATAAACGCAGAAATACTCAAAATTTCTCTTCGGTTAAGACAGTCTTCTTTCTTTATGAATAAAAGTTACAGGTTCTGAAAGTAAAGGAGAACATAGATTTTATGGTGTTAAAGAAGATCACAGGTTATAAAGTTACAAGAAGGATACAGGTAAAATGAAAATACAGTTTATAAGGACAAGAAGTTACAGGTTATCAAAGGTTACAATTTTCCCTATAGACTTTCTTATAAAAAAAATAGTGGGCCTCTGCTCGTTTTAGGGCATCCTAGTTCAGGTTATTAAGATTTGTTAATTTATAATAGATTTTCTTTATATATACGGATACCTAATAAAACTTATCAATATATAGAACTGGAGGTACGAAATGACACCTAATCTAGTTATGTAAACATTGAAATAGTCTTTATGGAGTTTTTGAATGAGAAAGTGATGGTAACGAAAAAACGACTTTATAAGCGAGCAACGTCTCTCTTAGTAGGAGTCAATTCAATAATTATTTATTTTTTTTTTACAGTTATTCCTGTGATTTTCAAGAAAAATTGTGGATGACACCCCTCTATAATTACTACTATATAATATATATATATATATATATATTATATATAATAATATAATATATAATATATAGTATATATTATAGTAATATTTATATATAGATATATATATTATATATATATATATATATTAAATATATATATTATATATATAATATATATTAGTGTATATACGTTTGCGGGTGACTGAGGCCCGCTTTTAGCAGGGGAATTCGGTCCACTCTAAATAAAATAAAAATAAATAATATAAAAAAATTTTTTTCACATTTAATAGCCACGCGGGTACTACAAGTTTATTTAGATCATCTGTAATTCTATAGATTTTTTTATAATTCTAAAAAAATATAGCCTGTGGGTACAAAAATGGCTGTCAATAGAATTTCACTTTTGAAAAATGTGAGTTTTTAAACTTGTTAAAAAATGAAAAAATTGTGGATGGATTTTAATTATTATTTTCAGTGTATACACTCGAGTATGTTAGCTTTAAAAACTGGCAAGTAATTTTTGTTCTTAACAGTACTTAGTGGTAATCACTGGGGCCTTACTTGGTCCTATTCACTTCTGCTCTCCGTAAAAATTGATGATGGGTGAATCAGTAACTCATATGTTTTTCTGTTTTTACAGTTGATTATGACCATGTTTTAATGTATAATGTAATTTAAATATAATAATATTACTTTTTATATTAAAGTAAAAATTAAATTTTAAAAATGAAATTTATATAAAAAATACGAATTCCAAAAAGTCAAAATTTTTGAAGTGGAGGGGTAAATCGGACCACCTTATTCTTATTCTATTTTATTAATATACATTTTAATTACTTATATTACTAATTTTAAATGATAAACATTAAATTAAAAAAAATGTTAAAAGTAATAAAATTGAATTATATATGTAACCTTTCGAAAAACAATGGTCCGATTCACCCTCAATGTGGTCGATTTGACCCTCTTCCTCTGAAGTGTGCTCAGTGGCTGAATGTTGCTTTATTTAAACTTTAATAAAAACTATTATTATTAAGAAATTTACATTATTATTTTGTGTGCTTATTACCTACTATGGCCTTGATTTCAGAAAAAAAAATTCCAAAAAAGGCACATTAGGGAAAGTCGGGAGACGAAGTAGACCTAAAGTTGGGCCAAGCCCCCCTCCCCGACGCAGAATATATATATTGACTCGTATGTATATATATATGTTATGTTATAATATATATTATATATATATATATATATATATATATATAATTTTAGATAATTAATATATATATATATATATTATATATATATATATTATATTATATATATATATATAATATCTAATATATTATATTATATATATTGGTAGTAATATTTTAAAAAAAAGGGACTGATTTTTCTTGAAATTCAGGAAATTTGCTTTAATTCATCCTATTCTTATAAAAATTTAATCAGGAATATATAACAATTCAAGGAGATTAGACTATAATAGCATTGATTTATGGTAATGTGAGATCAAGCATAATATAGAAAATCTCTAACAAATAAATTTTTGCTAGAGGTTACATGGCTCCAAGGACAAAAAAAAATTTACATTTTTTGTTAGATAAATGTTTGGTTAAGGTTCAGGTTATGATAAGTCTGCTGATTAAGTATTACACAGTAAATCTTGCTATAATCAAATCTTGATCATCAACCTTAAAAGAGTGTTTAGTCCTAAAACGAAACTGTTAGATATGCCATCATTGTTTACGTCATCATTAAGAGACATTTAAGAATCATGAGACAGTAAGAAACCACACCGCCGTCAGAGACGTGTCCCAGTCAACCACTAACCAAACATTTTGCTCATACAAAGTCCACAAAGCACCACAAAAGCATCCAGCAAAGCATAACTCAACCCATCCAACCCTTATCTTTAAATGTTGTCAATCGAGTCACATCTCATAACCAAACTTCTGGTGGCAGACTATTCTCAAAATTTAACAAACCCTATTACTTGATATGCAATTTATACTTATTTTCATAACAGAAAATGCTTTCTTTCTTAAAATTTTCATTAGTGCCCAACCTGCGTCACCTGACCCATGCTTTAACTATAGAAAAATATTGTGGGTCTCACATTATATTAATCATAGATTGTAAATTTTTTGTAGGCGACATGTATCATGTCCCTTCTGAGAAATATCGCCTTTCTACAGAAATACATTCCTAACTGCCTTCGTAGACATACGTCCTATCAATAGCCTCTTTACCCTACAAACCCAGAAATCATCCTTGTGGCGGCTCTACTTCACTCTCTTCATAGATATCTATAGTCTTTCTTAATAAGGGACCCAATCTTGTGATCAAGTGATTATGGAACAAACACTAAAAAACAATGCTAATGTTTACTAATTAACTTTCTTGCTCTATTAACAACATTGCGAAATTATTATGCCCAGCATTTCTTAATGTAGCTTTATTTCTAGCTTCCAAACACTGATTAGTCACGACAAATTACTGCTTACTATAATCACACCTAAATCTTTTTTCTGGTCACAGACTCAAGCCAATTCCCATTCATATTGTAGTTTAAAGACTTATTTGAGTAACCTAGGTGGAAGAACCTTACACTTTTTAACTAATTAAAATTCATTTGCCACTTATCTGACCCAGCCAAAGAAGTTTATCAAGATCATTTTTGAATCTTTATTTATCCTTCACTATCCTAACTGTGGTGGCCACTTTGTAATCATCTGCAAACTGTTAGAAAACCTTTGCCATTAAGTCCTCTGGTCAATTCATTCATATATATATGAGGAACAATAGTGCCCCAGCACTGAACCCCTGTGGGACACCACTCTCACTATTTCCCATAATTAATTTTATTCCCATTTAAGTTCTACACACGTTTTACTATTTTCGCAACAACTCTTTAATCCAACCATTGTACCACTCCACCGCATATACCACATTGCAATAACTTTATCATCAGCCTTTATTTGGGGAACCTTATCAAAAGCTTTACTAAAGTCTAAATATACAATATCCAACTGGATCTCCTCGGTCAATGCATTCAGTAATCCCAGTCAAATTAAATTCTAAAAGGTTTGTGCTGACATGACCTACCTTTTCTGAAACCGTACTGGGAGTCATACAATACCTTGTTATCTCTAAATATTTCTCTATAGGACCTTTCAGTAACTTTTCCAGAACCTTTGAACAACCAGAGATGATTAAGCTAAACTGCCTATAAATTTCCCAAATTCTTCCCCTATACCTTTCTTATAACATAAGGCTAACATATGCTGTTTTTCGCAGTATCATCTGGACTCAAACCAAAAATGTATAGGATTTGCTAAAAATTCAAAAATACAGTGCTTTGCAATCTGAAACATACCCTCTTTCAGAATTCACCATATAATACCACAGGCCTGCAGCTTACTTGATCCAATTATGATCTAATATAACATTTAATATCTTACGTCAAATTCAAATTCTGTAAGTCTATATTTGTTACATGCCATACAAGAACTATTAGTCTCGAAACTATATCTAATCTTCTCTCTGTAAACACTGAAGCAAAATATAGCATTTGAAAATGTTGGAACCCAAAATCCTTATCTGAAGTCAACTAAATTTCAATCAATTTTAATTGCGTAACCAATTGTCCTATTCGCTTACTTTTAAATCTTTATAAAAGCTTAAAAAATTCTTTCTTCAGGTTCTTAATTTACTATTCCTTCTAAATCTAATTCTGCCTCTCTCTTATGCTGCTTACTTATTGACTTGCGTTAAGTTCATTTCTATTTTTCTATAATTTGCATGGGTTAGTTTCGTTTCTTATATTTGTTTTAAAACTAAAACTCAATGGGAAATTTTTAAAACATCTACGCTTTTCATTAATTTTTCTCTTTTATTACTCTCTATTCCACCAAACAGTTTCTTTTTGCCACCTTTAATGGGTTTATCTTTAAAACATATGACTGAATATTCATTAAAATTTGTTAAAATTTCCCACATGAAAAAACAAGTTTTTTGGTCTTTAAACTTTATCCCAGTCAGTATTCTTCATAAGCATTGTCTCGTAATTGGTGTAAAATCGCCAATTCGGGAATCTAGGATTTGTTCCTATTAGCTTGCAATTTTGGCCCATATATCGACAATTCATATTAAATAATCTAATTATATTCATGGTCACTAAGTTCCTAAAATTCTCTTTAACTCTTATCTTAATCAACATACTTTTATCGCTTAGTTAATTATTAAGTATTAAATATTAAGGCATGGTTCAATGGTAGAGAAAAATATTTTTAAAATGATATTGTCAGCAGAAAAAAATATAAAATTTTTGCGTTCAACTATATCTTAACTCTATATCAATTAGCGATTTAGGCATTTATTCAGTATATATAAAAGTGACAATAATAGAGAGTTACCCTATTTTTGAAAAAGAAAAGCTGTGTAATTGATATAGCTCAAATGATTTGAAAATTGAACTATGCAAGTTCTATTTGAAAAATACCTGAGAATAAAATTTTAGAATGTTATTTTCTCCTCAGTTAAATTGATACACTATTGTTTGGTTATATTTGCCAATGTTAGTTACATGTAAGAAGATCATAGTAGTTTACATTTGTTGTCAGAAAATTTAAACAGAAAGATGAATAATGTAGAAGAGTCACTGATTGCAAGAGCCCTTCACAATGGAGGAGGTATTTGACTGAAGAGTTCAGAAAGATTAGTGTCCATTTGTACATTGAAGAGTATAGAGAGTGTGACAGTAATTTGAAAAACAAAGAGAAGCGATTGTTGTGATTGTTTGAAAGGCTATCGATAAAAATCCGTACTCTTTGTTTTTCGATAGTTGCCTATTGAGTAGAACCCAATTATTATAATTATACTTATAGTAAGTTTTATATTATATTAATTATATTATAATATAGTATTAATTATTATCTATATATATAAATATATAATATATATTATATATTAATGATATATATATATTATGTTATAATAATATAATAATATATTTACTATATTACTATATACTATATATAATATATATTATATTTATCTATTACATTGGGGCTAGCTAGCGGTGTGCAGTCGTGGGGCACTTGCCCTCCCCCCCTAAATCTTTGGCGATAATAATAACATATTATGAACCCTTTATATGTGTTTTTGGCCAGACGACGTTTATAAGGGTTTTGTAGTAGAAAAACTGAAAAAAAACATCATCAAGCGATTAGTATAATGATAGTAGTATATAATGATAATTAATTACTAACAGATTATATTGTTTTTTCTTGTAATTTTAATATGTATTCAGTCAGTTCATATTGTTGCTTTAAAGTCAACCCATAACTTTGTGACTTTTATACAGCTGGTATTTCTTTCTCGCTTATTCATCCGCCATAGAACTTTCATGTATGTTTAGATAGCATTTGGCGTGATGCCTAATTCTTTAAATCATCCCGAGCAAGCGATACCCCGTTGATATTCACTGGCAGACAACACATTTAAAATACAATTGCATATAAATAAAGAAAATATTACACAATTTTGAATATATAAAATATCTAATAATATTATATATATATATACTATATTATTATTATAATATAATAAATATTAATATATATATTATATATATATAT
Source organism: Trachelipus rathkii (assembly GCA_015478945.1). Classification (NCBI taxonomy): domain Eukaryota; kingdom Metazoa; phylum Arthropoda; class Malacostraca; order Isopoda; family Trachelipodidae; genus Trachelipus; species Trachelipus rathkii. The sequence goes on along the minus strand of JABUQX010133464.1, from coordinate 2,195 downwards.
ATAATTATATATATAGATAATATAATATATAAGTATATATTTATATATATAATAATATTACAATATATATATATATATATAATATATATATATATATTATATATATTATATATATAATATATATATCATTATAATTTATTTAACAACCTTTGCCCCTCCCTAAATTAAATTAAATTTTACCGCCCATAATAATTATATAATATAATATATAATATATATTTAATATATATATAATTAATATATATATACTATATATTATATATATATATTATATATAGTATATTACAAATAATACTGTGACTTTTCTGAAAAAATTTTCTAAGTTCAAAAAAAGTTGCAAGTTTAGAATAAGTTAACCTTAAATTTTTTGAGAAAATTCTTTAGCGGCGGCAAGCTTCTGGAATTTATGTCCAGAAGGTCAAAGTAATTTATTTGCACCTTACAAGCACCCTTTGAGATTGCAACCACTACGTGTGACACTGAGTTGTGTTCAGTACTACACCACACCACAAAAAATGAATGAACGGCACGATGCAATGACACTGCTCCTACCGACACAGCACCGGCACGGGTGGCTATCTCGTCTCAACTCCTAATTTGAAGAAATGGAGTGCAGCAGATGCTACACCATCACCTAACTAATTCATCATGGTCTCTCGCATCTTTTTCTGTCTTCATTTATTACCACGTTCGTTGTTCCTTTCTATTGCTACATATACCTATTTCTCCCATTGGTCCATTCAATATTTTCAATAGGTATTTGTAATTTATGGCAACGACTTGGGTATTTTTGTGCTTATCATTTTAGTCTTTCAGGAAATTACAATTATTCTTCAGAATATATTTTGACCATGTATTATCTAATTTTTATAAATTTGGTGATTGTTTACTATTAACTGTATATTGATTTTACATGGAAGTAGTTTTTTTTTCACTTTCTTTAAATAATTTCAGGAACTCTTTTCTTTTTCTCTGGATATTTTTATAATTATATAGTAGTTGAGATTGTAGTGACTAGTAGTTGTGTCAGTAGTAGATGATGCCTAGGTAGTTGAAATATCTTGCTTCCATTTTTTTATGGTTATATTTATTTTTTAACTATTTTTGAAAATATTGATAAGTAATATATATATATATATTACTTGGAATATTATATATGCTAGTCGGCAAGAAAGAGACTTATATATGTAGAATTACAATATATAATTATCGAAGAGTATATTTCATGTAATATACATATTACACATTAGTACTATATACATATATCCGAGTTATATAGTGTACTATTATAGATACTATGATAAGTATATAATATATATTTAATAATATATTATATATTTAATTCTATGATTTATTATATGATTTATTTATTATCTACTATTTATTATGACATTTTATTGCTATTCCTATTAACCTCGTATAGTATATAAATATATAGTTATAATATATCAATACTATATATATAAATATAATATAATATAAATATACTTATATATAATATATATAAATATACAATATATAATATATTATATATTCTTATAGATTTATAGTATATATATTTCTTACGAAAATTTATTTTAGAGAGTGTGTCAATTAGATATTCATTTTTTATGCTAAGGATGTAATAATCATTGATATAATTAATTTATAAATATTATTATTATATTATTATTATATTATTGATTTATATTATTATTATTATATTATTGTATTATTATTATTATTATTATTATTATTATTATTATTTACTATTAGACTTTGAAAATACTTTGTATTCTCTTTAAATTGTAAATGTATAATGACTGGCTCCATGTTCACCAGCTGCGACTTGTCCAATCTTTGCATAAGACTCACTGCATCATTCAAATTCACTGACAGGAGTTACATAGTGCAGGTTAACTAATTTTTACACAATTTCAAGAATATTTTCTTTTCGTTTTCATCTAAGTTAAAAATAAAGTCTAACCAAATATCATCAGGACAGGTCTTTCTTTTAATCATATATGATTTATGAATGCTCATAGCGGATCATAATTATATAGCCATCTAAGTTCTTCATACATCCTTCCACCAACAGAGTATCTCAATGACAAATCTTGATTAATTATCTATATGATATATATTAGACAGGATAAGGAAAGTCACGAGGGCAGGAGCTCGTTGGCATTTTCTTGCCTCTTCTTATAAAACTTGGG
>JABUQX010133463.1:0-10550 GCA_015478945.1 Trachelipus rathkii | reverse complement strand
CTAATTGCTCTCACAATGCATTCTAAAAATGTCAAAATCTTTTATATGACTTGTATTTCAGGAGCTATGGTCGTTTATATGTTTGAACCACAAAAATCCAAAAATTTACATTTTAAAACATTTTGAAAAAAATTAATTAAGAGCCTGTTACTCCAAAAGTATAACAGCTATTAAAAATGCGAAGACACCCTAGAATTCCTCAAACGAAAGGCATTCTAAAAATGTCAAAATCACTTTTATATGACTTGTATTTCAGGAGCTATGGTCATTTATATGTTTGAATCACATCCAAAAATTTACATTTCTCTACATTTTGACAAAAATTAATTAAGAGCCTGTTACTCCAAAAGTATAACAGCTATTAAAAATCCGAAGACACCCTAGTATTCCTCACACGAAAGGCATTCTAAAAATGTCAAAATCACTTTTATATGACTTGTATTTCAGGAGCTATGGTCATTTATATGTTTAAACCACAAAAATCCAAAAATTTACATTTCTCTACATTTTTGACCAAAAAATTAAATTAAGAACCCTGTTATATAACAGCTATTAAAAATCCGAAGACACCCTAGTATTCCTCACACGAAAGGCATTCTAAAAATGTCAAAATCACTTTTATATGACTTGTATTTTAGGAGCTATGGTCATTTATATGTTTGAACCACAAAAATCCAAAAATTTACATTTCTCTACATTTTGACAAAAATTAATTAAGAGCCTGTTACTCCAAAAGTATAACAGCTATAAAAATCCGAAGATACCCTAGTATTGCTCTCACGGAAGGCATTCTAAAAATGTCAAAATCACTTTTATATGACTTGTATTTCAGGAGCTATGGTCATTTATATGTTTGAACCACAAAAATCCAAAAATTTACATTTCTCTACATTTTGACAAAAATTAATTAAGAACCTGTTACTCCAAAAGTATAACAGCTATTAAAAATCCGAAGACACTTTTATGTTTGAACCACAAAAATCCAAAAATTTACATTTCTCTACATTTTGACAAAAATTAATTAAGAACCTGTTACTCCAAAAGTATAACAGCTATTAAAAATCCGAAGACACTATTTTATTCCTCACACGAAAGGCATTCTAAAAATGTCAAAATCACTTTTATATGACTTGTATTTCAGGAGCTATGGTCATTTATATGTTTGAACCACAAAAATCCAAAAATTTACATTTTTCAACATTTTGACAAAAATTATTTAAGAGCCTGTTACTCCAAAAGTATAACAGCTATTAAAAATCCGAAGACACATTAGTATTCCTCACACGAAAGGCATTCTAAAATGTCAAAATCACTTTTATATTACTTGTATTTCAGGAGCTATGGTCATTTATATGTTTGAACTAAAAAAATCCAAAAATTTATATTTCTCTACATTTTGACAAAAATTAATTAAGAGCCTGTTACTCCAAAAGTATAACAGCTATTAAAAATCCGAAGACACCCTAGTATTCCTCACACGAAAGGCATTCTAATAATGTCAAAATCACTTTTATATGACTTGTGTTTACGGAGCTATGGTCATTTATATGTTTGAACCACAAAAATCCAAAAATTTACATTTTTAAACATTTTGACAAAAATTAATTAAGAGCCTGTTACTCCAAAAGTATAACAGCTATTAAAAATGCGAAGACACCCTAGAATTCCTCAAACGAAAGGCATTCTAAAAATGTCAAAATCACTTTTATATGACTTGTATTTCAGGAGCTATGGTCATTTATATGTTTGAACCACAAAAATCCAAAAATTTACATTTTTCAACATTTTGACAAAAATTATTTAAGAGCCTGTTACACCAAAAGTACAACAGCTATTAAAAATCCGAAGATACCCTAGTATTGCTCTCACGGAAGGCATTCTAAAAATGTCAAATTCACTTTTATATGACTTGTATTTCAGGAGCTATGGTCATTTATATGTTTGAACCACAAAAATCCAAAAATATACATTTTTCAAAATTTTGACAAAAATTAATTAAGAGCCTGTTACTCCAAAAGTATAACAGCTATTAAAAATCCGAAGAGACCCTAGTATTCCTCACACGAAAGGCATTCTAAAAATGTCAAAATCACTTTTATATGACTTGTATTTCAGGAGCTATGGTCATTTATATGTTTGAACCACAAAAATCCAAAAATTTACATTTTTCAAAATTTGGACAAAAATTAATTAAGAGCCTGTTACTCCAAAAGTATAACAGCTATTAAAAATCCGAAGACACCCTAGTATTCCTCACACGAAAGGCATTCTAAAAATGTCAAAATCACTTTTATATGACTTGTATTTTAGGAGCTATGGTCATTTATATGTTTGAAGCTCATGGTATTTATATTTGTCATAAATTAATTAATTTTTGAAAAAAATTAATTAAGAGCCTGTTACTCCAAAAGTATAACAGCTATAAAAATCCGAAGATACCCTAGTATTGCTCTCACGGAAGGCATTCTAAAAATGTCAAAATCACTTTTATATGACTTGTATTTCAGGAGCTATGGTCATTTATATGTTTGAACTAAAAAAATCCAAAAATTTACATTTCTCTACATTTTGACAAAAATTAATTAAGAGCCTGTTACTCCAAAGGTATAACAGCTATTAAAAATCCGAAGACACCCTAGTATTCCTCACACTTAAACAATTTGAATACGTTCAAAATCACTTTATGTTGACTTGTATTTCAGGAGCTATGGTCATTTATATGTTTGAACCACAAAAATCCAAAAATTTACATTTTTCAACATTTTGACAAAAATTAATTAAGAGCCTGTTACTCCAAAAGTATAACAGCTATTAAAAATCCGAAGACACCCTAGTATTCCTCAAACAAAAGGCATTCTAAAAATGTCAAAATCACTTTTATATGACTTGTATTTCAGGAGCTATGGTCATTTATATGTTTGAACCACAAAAATAAAAAATTAAAAATTTATTTACATTTTGACAAAAATTATTTAAGAGCCTGTTACTCCAAAAGTATAACAGCTATTAAAAATCCGAAGATACCCTAGTATTGCTCTCACGGAAGGCATTCTAAAAATGTCAAAATCACTTTTATATGACTTGTATTTCAGGAGCTATGGTCATCCACAAAAATCCAAAATTTTACATTTTTTAACATTTTGAAAAAAATTAATTAAGAGCCTGTTACTCCAAAAATATAACAGCTATTAAAAATCTGAAGACACCCTAGTATTCCTCACACGAAAGGCATTCTAAAAATGTCAAAATCACTTTTATATGACTTGTGTTTCAGGAGCTATGTCATTTATGTTTTTGAACCACAAAAAATGAAATTTTTCTGTATCCTTTCAAGGCAATTTATTTTTAAGAGCCTGTTTTTCCCAAAAAATATAAAACCATTAAAAATCCGAAGATACCCTAGTATTTCTCTCACGGAAGGCATTCTAAAAATGTCAAAATCACTTTATATGACTTGTATTTCAGGAGCTATGGTCATTTATATGTTTGAACCACAAAAATCCAAAAATTTACATTTTTCAACATTTTGAAAAAAATTAATTAAGAGCCTGTTACTCCAAAAGTATAACAGCTATTAAAAATCCGAAGACACCCTAGTATTCCTCACACGAAAGGCATTCTAAAAATGTCAAAATCACTTTTATATTACTTGTATTTCAGGAGCTATGGTCATTTATATGTTTGAACTAAAAAAATCCAAAAATTTATATTTCTCTACATTTTGACAAAAATTAATTAAGAGCCTGTTACTCCAAAAGTATAACAGCTATTAAAATCCGAAGAGACCCTAGTATTCCTCACACGAAAGGCATTCTAAAAATGTCAAAATCACTTTTATATGACTTGTATTTCAGGAGCTATGGTCATTTATATGTTTGAACCACAAAAATCCAAAAATTTACATTTTTTAACATTTTGACCAAAAAATTATTTAAGAGCCTGTTACTCCAAAAGTATAACAGCTATTAAAAATCCGAAGATACCCTAGTATTGCTCTCACGGATGGCATTCTAAAAATGTCAAAATCACTTTTATATGACTTTTGTATTTCAGGAGCTATGGTCATTTATATGTTTGAACCAAAAAATCCAAAAATTTCATTATTAAACATTTTGAAAAAAATAATTAAGAGCCTGTTACTCCAAAAGTATACAGCTATTAAAATCCGAAGACACCCTAGTATTGCTAACGAAAATATGAATTCAAAAAAATGTCAAAATTCACTTTTATATGACTTGTATTTAAGGTATGGTCATTTATAAGTTTGAACCACAAAAAATCCAAAAATTTACATTTTTTCAAAATTTTGAAAATTAATTAAGAGCCTGTTACTCCAAAAGTATAACAGCTTCATAAAAAATCCGAGATTACCCTAGTATTGCTCTTCACGAAAGGCATTTCTTAAAAATGTCAAAATACTTTTATATGACTTGTATTTCAGGAGCTATGGTCATTTATATGTTCGAACCACAAAAAAATCCAAAAATTTACATTTTTCAACATTTTGACAAATAAATTAAGAGAGGACTGTTACGCCAAAGTATAACAGCTATTAAAAATCCAAAGACACTATAGTATTCCTCACACGAAAGGCATTCTAAAAATGTCAAAATCACTTTTATATGACTTGTATTTCAGGAGCTATGGTCATTTATATGTTTGAACCACAAAAATCCAAAAATTTACATTTTTCAACATTTTGACAAAAATTATTTAAGAGCCTGTTACACCAAAAGTACAACAGCTATTAAAAATCCGAAGATACCCTAGTATTGCTCTCACGGAAGGCATTCTAAAAATGTCAAAATCACTTTTATATGACTTGTATTTCAGGAGCAATGGCATTTATATCTTTGAATCGGAAATATCCAAAAATTTACATTTTCAACATATTTTGACCAAAATTAATTGTAAGAGCCTGTACTCCAAAAGTATAACAGCTATTAAAAATGCGAAGACACCCTAGTATTCCTCACACGAAAGGCATTCTAAAAATGTCAAAATCACTTTTATATGACTTGTATTTCAGGAGCTATGGTCATTTATATGTTTGAACCACAAAAATCCAAAAATTTACATTTTTCAACATTTTGACAAAAATTATTTAAGAGCCTGTTACTCCAAAAGTATAACAGCTATTAAAAATCCGAAGATACCCTAGTATTGCTCTCACGGATGGCATTCTAAAAATGTCAAAATCACTTTTATATGACTTGTATTTCAGGAGCTATGGTCATTTATATGTTTGAACCACAAAAATCCAAAAATTTACATTTTTCAACATTTTGAAAAAAATTAATTAAGAGCCTGTTACTCCAAAAGTATAACAGCTATTAAAAATCCGAAGATACCCTAGTATTGCTCTCACGAAAGGCATTCTAAAAATGTCAAAATCACTTTTATATGACTTGTATTTCAGGAGCTATGGTCATTTATATGTTTGAACCACAAAAATCCAAAAATTTACATTTCTCTACATTTTGACAAAAATTAATTAAGAGCCTGTTACTCCAAAAGTATAACAGCTATTAAAAATCCAAAGACACTATAGTATTCCTCACACGAAAGGCATTCTAAAAATGTCAAAATCACTTTTATATGACTTGTATTTCAGGAGCTATGGTCATTTATATGTTTGAACACAAAAATCCAAAAATTTACATTTTTCAACATTTTGACAAAAATTAATTAAGAGCCTGTTACTCTAAAAGTATAACAGCTATTAAAAATCCGAAGATACCCTAGTATTGCTCTCACGAAATGCATTCTAAAAATGTCAAAATCACTTTTATATGACTTGTATTTCAGGAGCTATGGTCGTTTATATGTTTGAACCACAAAAATCCAAAAATTTACATTTTAAAACATTTTGAAAAAAATTAATTAAGAGCCTGTTACTCCAAAACTATAACAGCTATTAAAAATGCGAAGACACCCTAGAATTCCTCAAACGAAAGGCATTCTAAAAATGTCAAAATCACTTTTATATGACTTGTATTTCAGGAGCTATGGTCATTTATATGTTTGAACCACAAAAATCCAAAAATTTACATTTTTCAACATTTTGACAAAAATTATTTAAGAGCCTGTTACACCAAAAGTACAACAGCTATTAAAAATCCGAAGATACCCTAGTATTGCTCTCACGGAAGGCATTCTAAAAATGTCAAAATCACTTTTATATGACTTGTATTTCTGGAGCAATGGTCATTTATATGTTTGAACCACAAAATTCCAAAAATTTACATTTTTCAACATTTTGAAAAAAATTAATTAAGAGCCTGTTACTCCAAAAGTATAACAGCTATTAAAAATCCGAAGAGACCCTAGTATTCCTCACACGAAAGGCATTCTAAAAATGTCAAAATCACTTTTATATGACTTGTATTTCAGGAGCTATGGTTATTTATATGTTTGAACCACAAAAATCCAAAAATTTACATTTCTCTACATTTTGACAAAAATTAATTAAGAGCCTGTTACTCCAAAGGTATAACAGCTATTAAAAATCCGAAGACACCCTAGTATTCCTCACACGAAAGGCATTCTAAAAATGTCAAAATCACTTTTTATATGACTTGTATATCAGAAAGGCATCCTAATTTATATGTTTGAACCACAAAAATGTAAAAATTTTACATTTCTCTACATTTTGAAAAAAATTAATTAAGAAGCCTGTTACTCAAAAGTTATAACAGCTATTAAAAAACCGAAGATATACCCTAGTATTGCTCTCACGAAAGGGGTATTCTAAAAATGTCAAAATCACTTTTATATGACTTGTATTTCAGGAGCTATGGTCATTTATATGTTTGAACTAAAAAAATCCAAAAATTTACATTTCTCTACATTTTGACAAAAATTAATTAAGAGCCTGTTACTCCAAAGGTATAACAGCTATTAAAAATCCGAAGACACCCTAGTATTCCTCACACGAAAGGCATTCAAAAAATGTCAAAATCACTCGGTATCGTCACTTGAAGTCTCAGCTCTACGGTCGTTTTTATGTTGAAACCACAAAAATCCAAAAATTACAATTTTTCAACATTTTGACAAAATTAATTAAGAGCCTGTTACTCCAAAAGATATAACAGCCTATTAAAATCCGTAAAAACCCGGAGTATCTCAAAAAAGGCATTCTAAAAATGTCAAAATCACTTTTATATGACTTGTATTTCAGGAGCTATGGTCATTTATATGTTTGAACCACAAAAATCCAAAAATTTACATTTCTCTACATTTTGACAAAAATTAATTAAGAGCCTGTTACTCCAAAAGTATAACAGCTATTAAAAATCGAAGATACCCTAGTATTGCCTCTCACGGAAGGCATTCTACACAATTCCAAAATCATTTTATTTATGACTTGTATTTTCAGGAGCTATGGGTCATTTATTATGTTTGAACCACAAAAATCCAAAATTTTACATTTTTTAACATTTTGAAAAAAATTAATTAAGAACCTGTTACTCCAAAAATATAACAGCTATTAAAAATCCGAAGACACCCTAGTATTCCTCACACGAAAGGCATTCTAATAATGTCAAAATCACTTTTATATGACTTGTGTTTCAGGAGCTATGGTCATTTATATGTTTGAACCACAAAAATCCAAAAATTTACATTTTTCAACATTTTGACAAAAATAATTTAAGAGCCTGTTACACCAAAAGTATAACAGCTATTAAAAATCCGAAGATACCCTAGTATTTCTCTCACGGAAGGCATTCTAAAAATGTCAAAATCACTTTATATGACTTGTATTTCAGGAGCTATGGTCATTTATATGTTTGAACCACAAAAATCCAAAAATTTACATTTTTCAACATTTTGAAAAAAATTAATTAAGAGCCTGTTACTCCAAAAGTATAACAGCTATTAAAAATCCGAAGACACCCTAGTATTCCTCACACGAAGGGCATTCTAAAAATGTCAAAATCACTTTTATATGACTTGTATTTCAGGAGCTATGGTCATTTATATGTTTGAACTAAAAAAATCCAAAAATTTACATTTCTCTACATTTTGACAAAAATTAATTAAGAGCCTGTTACTCCAAAGGTATAACAGCTATTAAAAATCCGAAGACACCCTAGTATTCCTCACACGAAAGGCATTCTAAAAATGTCAAAATCACTTTTATATGACTTGTATTTCAGGAGCTATGGTCATTTATATGTTTGAACCACAAAAATCCAAAAATTTACATTTTTCAACATTTTGACAAAAATTATTTAAGAGCCTGTTACACCAAAAGTACAACAGCTATTAAAAATCCGAAGATACCCTAGTATTGCTCTCACGGAAGGCATTCTAAAAATGTCAAAATCACTTTTATATGACTTGTATTTCAGGAGCTATGGTCATTTATATGTTTGAACCAAAAAAATCCAAAAATTTACATTATTAAAATTTTGAAAAAATTAATTAAGGCTGTGACTCCAAAGTATAACAGCTTATTAAAAATCCGAGACACCCTAGTATTGCTAAACAGAAAGGCCCTTTCTAAAACTGTCAAAACCACTTTTATATGACTTGTATTTCAGGAGCTATGGTCATTTATATGTTTGAACCACAAAAATCCAAAAATTTATATTTTTCAACATTTTGACAAAAATTAATTAAAAGCCTGTTACTCCAAAAGTATAACAGCTATTAAAAATATAAAGACACCCTAATATTCCTCACACGAAAGGCATTCTAAAAATGTCAAAATCACTTTTATATGACTTGTATTTCAGGAGCTATGGTCATTTATATGTTTGAACCACAAAAATCCAAAAAATTTACATTTTTCAAAATTTTGACAAAAATAAATTAAGAACTGGTTACTCCAAAAGTATAAACAGCTATTAAAAATCAAAGAAACCTTAACATTCTTCACACGAAAGGCATTCTAAAAATGTCAAAACCACTTTTATATGACGTATTTCAAGAGCTATGGTCATTTATATGTTTGAACCACAAAAAATCCAAAAAATTTACATTTTTATCATTTTGACAAAATTATTATCATTTTTACACCAAAAGTACAACAAGCTATTAAAAATCCGAAGGATACCCTAGTATTTGCTTCACAAAAATCCTTTCTCAAAATCCTAAAAATCACTTTTATATGACTTGTATTTTAGGAGCTATGGTCATTTATATGTTTGAACCACAAAAATCCAAAAATTTACATTTTTCAAAATTTGGACAAAAATTAATTAAGAGCCTGTTACTCCAAAAGTATAACAGCTATTAAAAATCCGAAGACACCCTAGTATTTCTCACACAAAAACCTTCAAAAATGTCAAAATCACTTTTATATGACTGTATTTCAGGAGCTATGGTCATTTATATGTTTGAACCACAAAAATTTACATTTTTCAACATTTTGACAAAAATTATTTAAGAGCCTGTTACTCCAAAAGTATAACAGCTATTAAAAATCCGAAGATACCCTAGTATTGCTCTCACGGAAGGCATTCTAAAAATGTCAAAATCACTTTTATATGACTTGTATTTCAGGAGCTATGGTCATTTATATGTTTGAACCACAAAAATCCAAAAATTTACATTTTTCAACATTTTGAAAAAAATTAATTAATAAAAATTAATTACTCCAAAAGTATAACAGCTATTAAAAAATTCCGAAGATACCTAGTATTGCCTCTCACGAAAAGTTCAGTCTAAAAATTGTCAAAAATCCTTTTATATGACTTGTATTTCAGGAGCTTGGTCCATTTATATGTTGAACCACAAAAAATCCACGAAAATTTAATATCCTACATTTTTGGACAAAAATTAATTAAGAGCTTGTTACTCCAAAGCTATAACAGCTATTAAAAATCCAAAGAAACCCTAGTATTCCTCACACAAAAAGACATTTCTAAAAATGTTAAAATCACTTTATATGACTTGTATTTCAGGAGCTATGGTCATTTATATGTTTGAACCACAAAAATCCAAAAATTTACATTTTTCAACATTTTGACAAAAATTATTTAAGAGCCTGTTACACCAAAAGTATAACAGCTATTAAAAATCCGAAGATACCCTAGTATTGCTCTCACGGAAGGCATTCTAAAAATGTCAAAATCACTTTATATGACTTGTAGTTTCAGGAGCTTATGGTTATTATATGTTTTTGAACTAAAAAAATCCAAAAAAATTTATATTTCTCTAACATTTTGGACAAAATTAATTAAGAGCTGTTACTCAAAAGTTATAACACTATTAAAAATCCGAAAGACACCTAGTATTCCTCACACGAAAGGCATTCTAAAAGTCAAAATCACTTTTATATGACTTGTATTTCAGGAGCTATGCGTCATTTATATTGTTTGAACCACAAAAAATCCCAAATTTACTTTCTCTACATTTGACAAAATTATTAAAAGAGCCTGATTACTCAAAGGTATAAACAGCTATTAAAAAATGCGAGACACCAAGTATTCCTCACGAAACGAAGGCATTTCTAAAAAATGTCCAAAAATCACTTTTATATGACTTGTATTTCAGGAGCTATGGTTCATTATAGTTAAACCACAAAAATCCATCTCTCTGTT